>CAUDMG010003564.1:482500-675610 GCA_958450375.1 Homarus gammarus | reverse complement strand
GTTAAGCTGTTAGGTTAGGTTAAAAAAATTGGGTTAGATAATGTGAGGATATTTTAGATTAATTTATGTTGGATTAGGTTTGATTAGGTTAGGTTAGATTCGGTTAGGTTAGGTTAGGTTAGGTCAGGTTAGGTTAGGTCAGGTTAGGTTAGGACAGGTTAGGTTAGAAAGGTTAATCAACAGGCGAAATAAGCCAGGGTATGTAATCTTCAGGTGATCGGCAAACGCCACCTGAATCTTTAAGACGACTAAACCTGAGGACATTGAGTTGCACCTTGACCTTGCTGTAATGATCATGAGAGACAAACGCTTCACCTTCACACCTCTATATCTAGCCACCTACAAAGTGTGTGTGTGTGTGTGTGTGTGTGTGTGTGTTTGTGGTTCGCCCTAAAACGGCGAAGGCAGCAATTCTCCAGAAGAGGTTTTAACACTAATGATCTGGAAGATCCAATGATAGCACATGCCTTCAGAGAACAGGTCGTACAGGGGCTGATAAACAACCCGACAAAGAACAAACCAAATCCCAGTGCCGAATGGGATATTCTCAACACTATCATGGCAAAAACCTGCAGAGACCCTCGGCCAGATCGAGAGAATACACCAGGACTGGTTTGATGAAAATGACCCGGTAATCAATATACTCATCGATGATAAACGTGCTGCTTTAAGTGACTGGCAGAACAACCCTCAGTCTCGAACCAAACTTTATACCTTCTGCAAGAAGAAAGTTGTGGCCCAGCGGGAACTTCGCAATCTAAAGAACGACTGGTTTAAAAATTAAACATGAACACAAAAATTTGCAGATCAGCACAAGATGCACGAATTTTTCAACTCCACCAAATACTTCATGGGCCATTCAAGGGTGTGTACTGGATCCAGCTCTCTTTTCCATTTCTTTGGCTGCCTTCCTTACTCATGCTAGTACCAATTTAGCTGGCGGGGTGGACATCGAGTACCGAGTGAAGGGAGGTCTTTTCAACATAAGACGACTCCAGGCAAGAACAAAGTTATCGGCCGCTTCCATTACTGAACTTCAGTATGCAGACGACTTCATCTTCGTTGCTCACACTGAACGCGACCTACAGGAGATCCTGAACACCAACACAGATGCGTATGCACACTTCGGCCTTGAGCGGAATGTACGTAAGACTCATATTCTCTTACATCCTGCCCCTGGTTCAAGACACATCTCCACCATTCATCCATCTCAACGGTACTACCCTCTCTAATGTTACCCACTTTCGATATTTCGGCTCCCACCTGTCCACCACCGCGGACATCGATGAAGAGATTCAGCATCGGATTAGATGTGCATCTCAAGCCTTTGGCAGACTCCGAAACCGTGTCTTCAGCTGTAGGGAGCTGAAATTATCTACAAAGTTACACGTATACCGACCAGTGGTCCTCCCCACCCTGCTATATGGCAGCGAGACATGGGTCACACACAGGAGGCACCTCAAGGCACTTGAAAACTTTCACCAACATAGTGTACGTTCCATCCTCCGAGTTCTCTGGGAAGATAAGAAAACAAATGCCAGTATTCTTGCTGACACCAACTGTAGGAGCATCGAGGCTACCATTAGCCATGAACAACTACGTTGGACTGGCCATGTTACCCGCATGGACGAAAGTAGACTGCCACAGCAGCAACTTTACAGTCACCTAACGATTGGTAAATGTAACGCTGGCGGGCAATTAAAAAGGTATAAGGATAGTCTTAAGACAAACCTGAAAAGGTGCAAAGTCGACCCCCTCATCTGGGAGTCGATTACTCCACATAGTAACGCTTGGAGGAGTACCACGCGAGGAGGTATCAATACTTTCGAGTTAGCCCGAATGCAAACCGAGGCACACAAGAGCCAACGTTGGAAAGACGTTGCCACCACCCCTCCCACAGTAGATGGAGCCCTCCACATTTGCAACGAATGTGAACGATGCTGCGGGTCCCGTATCAGCCGTTTTTGTCACCTCAAAACTCACTAACCTAGGTGACATCCCTAATAACTCATATCATTGTATCATATTTGGATGATTGTCATACTCGATTTCGAGTGAAAGCAAAGTAGTAGTAGTAGTAGTGTGTGTGTGTGTGTGTGTGTGTGTGTGTGTGTGTGTGACAAACAGCCACAACCAGACAAAAGATAAATAAATAATTAAAATTAATAAATATGCAGAAAGATAGAGGAAGATAGATATATACGTTGACACCTCTGAGAGAGAGAGAGAGAGAGAGAGAGAGAGAGAGAGAGAGAGAGAGAGAGAGAGAGAGAGAGAGAGAGAGATACTCACCTGGCACTATCATGTCACCGTTAGCGTTGGTCCAATAGTTGATACTCTTGGGGTAAGCTTCTGTGTGGCACTCAATGGTCAGGTCCTGGCCCACGTAGGCACCCTCCAGCTGCTGTGGCACCCAGGTCATCGGCGGGACTGCCCAAGAAGAAAAGAGGGAAGCGGTGACAATGGAAAGGGGAATAACTAAGAGGAGAAATGTTAGGTGGACATAACACGAGAGATAGTGACGCGGATATGAACGAGATTATATAAGGAGAAAGAACGAGAGACGAAAGGATATGGGCAAGACATCATAAAGGAAAGGGTGAAGGGATAGTAGAGGGGTAAAGGGAGGGTCAGGGGTGACCTAAGGGGAGAACGGGGGGTAGAGGCATGGTCTAAGGGGAAAGGGAGGGTTTGAGGGGATTGTGTTGAAGTGCAGGGATTGTGGGAGGAACTTAATGAGAATGGGGCCTACAGATGAGAGTGAGAGGGTGGGGAGAGGGAGTGAGAGGGAGTGAGAGGGAGTGAGAGGGTGGGGAGGAGAGTGAGAGGGTAGGGAGGAGAGTGAGAGGGTGGGGAGGAGCGTGAGAGGGTGGGGAGGAGAGTGAGAGGGTGGGGAGGAGAGTGAGAGGGTGGGGAGGAGAGTGAGAGGGTGGGGAGGAGAGTGAGAGGGTGGGAGGAGAGTGGGAGGGTGGGGAGGAGAGTGGGAGGGTGGGGAGGAGAGTGAGAGGGTAGGGAGGAGAGTGAGAGGGTGTGGGGGAGAGTGAGAGGGTGAGAAGGAGAGTTAGAGGGTGGGGAGGAGAGTGAGAGGGTAGGGAGGAGAGTGAGAGGGTGGGGAGGAGAGTGAGAGGGTAGGGAGGAGAGTGAGAGGGTGGGGGGGAGAGTGAGAAGGTAGGGAGGAGAGTGAGAGGGTGAGAAGGAGAGTGAGAGGGTAGGGAGGGGGAGTGGGAGGGTGGGGAGGAGAGTGAGAGGGTGGGGAGGAGAGTGAGAGGGTGGGGAGGAGAGTGAGAGGGTGGGGGGGAGAGTGAGAGGGTGGGGAGGAGAGTGAGAGGGTGGGGAGGAGAGTGATAGGGTGGGGAGGAGAGTGAGAGGGTAGGGAGGAGAGTGAGAGGGTGGGGAGGAGAGTGAGAGGGTAGGGATTGGGGGAGTGGGAGGGTGGGGGGGAGAAAGAGAGGGTGGGGAGGAGAGTGAGAGGGTAGGGAGGAGAGTGAGAGGGTGGGGGGAGAGTGAGAGGGTGGGGAGGAGAGTGAGAGGGTGGGGAGGAGAGTGAGAGGGTAGGGAGGAGAGTGAGAGGGTGGGGAGGAGAGTGAGAGGGTGGGGAGGAGAGTGATAGGGTGGGGAGGAGTGATAGAGTGGGGAGGAGTGAGAGAGGGTGGGGAGGAGAGTGAGAGGGTAGGGATTGGGGGAGTGGGAGGGTGGGGGGGAGAAAGAGAGGGTGGGGAGGAGAGTGAGAGGGTGGAGGGAGGAGAGTAAGAGGGTGGAGAGATAGCCACTGAACAACGGTAGATAATAAATATTACATAGGGAGCTGTTGACCCTGATACTCTCTCTCTCTCTCTCTCTCTCTCTCTCTCTCTCTCTCACACACACACACATACTCTCTTTCTCTCTCTGTCCGTCCGTCCGTCTCTAACTGTAGTGCTTCTGTACTTCATCTCTGCCACACACATAAACTCATCCCTGTATCGGTATATCTGAACCGCTCACACTGGACACTAAGGTGGGCTCTCTTGCTGATGGATGGCGGGATGCCGTTGGAAGCGATGCATAGATAAGAACCCATCTGGAGACGCGATACCTTCTTCAGTAGTAGCGTCTCACCAGGTACCTCCCTCGCTGACCCACCACCCATGCCTCGTCCGCCAGTCCCTCCTCCTCCTCCTCCTCCTCCTTTCGTCTGCCATGGGTTTCTGAAGGGCCACTGCCGCTCCCTCCTGGTGAGATAATTTACGGAAAAACAAGTTTAGTCACCCACACAAAGTCTTCTGTAAATTAGATTTTTTGGTGAAACATTTGTGTATGAAATTAACTATTAAAAAAATGTGTTTATTCATAGTAGAAGCTTCAGTAATACCACTAACATTAATAATACTCTAATACCATAATACCAATAATAATAACAGCCATACATTACACAATATATATTATATAAATATTCAGAGGAGAGGAATCCTGTAAAGACGCTTACCCCAAGTAAATGAACAACAACAACAACAACAACAACAACAACAACAACAACAATAATAATAATAATAATAACCTTCACAAATAAATTAGGTGTATCGACTATCTTAGATCAACCTCACTTCTCCACAGTATAAACCCAATAGTCTAGTGAGAGCTTCAAAGTTTGGTCGATACTGTGAGTTATAACTTTTGTGTGTTCGTGTAGTTTGTGTGTAAATAAGGCAGCTCTTGCGTGTGTTTGTGCGTAAATAAGGCAGCTCTTGCGTGCGTTTGTGTGTAAATAAGGTAGCTGTAGTGTGTGTGTGTGTGTGTGTGTGTGTAAAGAAGATAGCTGTTGCGTGTGTTTGTGTGTAAATACTATAGCTGTAGTGTGTGTTTGTGTGTAAAGAAGATAGCTGTTGCGTGTGTTTGTGTGTAAATACTATAGCTGTTGCGTGTGTTTGTGTGTAAAGAAGATAGCTGTTGCGTGTGTTTGTGTGTAAATACTATAGCTGTTGCGTGTGTTTGTGTGTAAATACTATAGCTGTAGTGTGTGTTTGTGTGTAAAGAAGATAGCTGTTGCGTGTGTTTGGCCTTAAGGATTAATTTCATAGGTTCTTGTAGGTGTTTATGCTGGTGTGGCACTGATCTTTAAACCCGACACACACACACACACACACACATATACTCGTGGTAGCTTTGGCACTCTGGCATGTCACTCAATTCCTTTAATTCCGTCAAACTTATCATACAAAATAACCTGCTGCATTATCTCTCATGCTGCTCAGACACACAATGAAACAAGGAAACCAACTTCAACGTCACCGTAATCTGTCCAACAACATCAATAATTAAAGACATCGGATATTAATAGAAAAATACTCAAAATCTGTCTTATATAACACGGAATTATTATCAACGCCACTCCATTTATGAATTAGTACTGAGAGTAAGGTTAAATTTGTATAACTTTAACTGACAGGTGATAAGTATTAATTCAAGTCCCTCTTTTATTATTAAAACATTAAAGTTACAATATATACATTACAGGTTAAATCCTTTCATTGATTCATTTAACCTAACCTAACCGAACCTAACTCTTTCACACCAGAAACATACAATTCAACACAAGCTTCCTTCATTACACGTGATCAATTTATTTCATAGGTAAATAAAAGTATTGATTATTGTAAGTTATTTTGATATGCAGCTACTCTACTGTCACCTGTCCTTCATAATCAACTACCTGTCACCTGTCCTTCATAATGTACTACCTGTCACCCGTCCTTCATAATCAACTACCTGTCACCTGTCCTTCGTAATCAACTACCTGTCACCCGTCCTTCATAATCAACTACCTGTCACCTGTCCTTCATAATCAACTACCTGTCACCCGTCCTTCATAATCAACTATCTGTCACCTGTCCTTCGTAATCAACTACCTGTCACCCGTCCTTCATAATCAACTAACTGTCACCTGTCCTTCATAATCAACTACCTGTCACCTGTCCTTCATAATCAACTAACTGTCACCTGTCCTTCATAATGTACTACCTGTCACCTGTCCTTCATAATCAACTACCTGTCACATGTCCTTCATAATCAACTACCTGTCACCCGTCCTTCATAATCAACTACCTGTCACCTGTCCTTCATAATCAACAACCTGTCACCTGTCCTTCGTAATCAACTACCTGTCACCTGTCCTTCATAATCAACTACCTGTCACCCGTCCTTCATAATCAACTACCTGTCACCTGTCCTTCATAATCAACTACCTGTCACCTGTCCCTTGATCAACTACCTGTCACCTGATCCTGATCAACTACCTGTCACCTGTCCCTTGATCAACTACCTGTCAACCAAATTTTATATCAATTAGATATATTAGTCAACTCCCTCTTTAAGCACTCGTCATAATACTTCCTTGTACTTAAATAGCTGTTAAATATTTTCCAGCTTGAAAACTTAAGGATAGAGGCAGCTTAGGTACGTTAAGTTGGGTTAGGTTTGGTTAGCTTAGGTTTGGTTTGGTTAGGTTAGATTAAATTTTGTTAGGCTAGGTTAGGTTAGCATTAGAGATGTTAATCTTAAGGTAAAATAAGTTGGGACAAACCTTCAGGTGATAGACAAAACATTTCCAATGACGTGGAATAAACGACTTCCTCCTCACCTTAATTACAAGGGCGAGCGACACTCAGGTGAAGGTGGTGACACATACACTTAACGAGTTTCCCACTTTAAGGTCAAATCAATGCCCAGATGCTCATTAATATATATATATATATTTATATATATATATATATATATATATATATATATATATATATATATATATATATATATATATATATTTATATATATATATATATATATATTTATATATATATATATATATATATATACAGATATATATATATATATATATATATATATAAGAACATAAGAACATAAGAATGGAGGAAACTGCAGCGGGCCTATTGGCCCATACTGGGCAGTCCCGTTTACACCCAACCCCTATTGCTCATATGAGCATCCAACCTATGTTTGAAGCAATTCAGCGTATTCGAGTTAATGATGATATTTGGTAACTTGTTCCATTCATCCACTACTCTGTTTCCAAACCAGTGTTTACCTATTTCACGCCTAAATCTAAATTTGTCCAATTTAAAACCATTGTTACGAGTTCGCTCCTGGTTGGATAATTTGAGTACCTTTGTAATGTCCCCTTTGTTTAGCCCTGCCTTCCATTTATACACCTCTATCAGGTCGCCCCTCGCTCTACGTCTCTCAAGGGAGTGCAAATTAAGATGCTTTAACCTGTCTCTATACTCAAGGTTCCTGATACCCGGGATTAGTCTTGTCATTCTCCTCTGGATTCTTTCCAAGGATTCTATATCCATTCTGTAATACGGTGACCAGAACTGGACTGCGTAATCCAGGTGTGGTCTCACAAGAGCAAGAAACAGTTTTAGGATGACCTCGCTAGTCTTGTAACTAACACTCCTTTGTATGAACCCAAGTACTTTATTAGCCTTGATACGAGCAAAAACACATTGTTTACTTGGCTTAAGGTTCCTACTTATCATTACTCCTAAATCTCTCTCGCAGTCGGATTTCTCTATGGCATCGTTGTTCATCTGGTATCTGGTTTCCCTGTTTACATTCCCTATACTGAGTACTTTACATTTGTCAATGTTGAATTTCATCTGCCATTTTTCAGACCATTCGAAAAATTTGTTTAGATCCTCCTGTAGTTTTGCCGAGTCCTCGTCAGATTTGATAACACGTCCTATTTTAGTATCATCAGCAAATTTACTTATGTTGCTGTCTATGCCGATATCTATGTCGTTTATGTATATAATAAACAATAATGGTCCAAGTACTGAGCCTTGGGGAACTCCACTTGTGACGTTGCTCCAATGGGACTTAGTGCCGTTAATGCTCACTCGCTGTTTCCTGTCCTGTAACCACGCCCTAATCCATTTAAGGATGTCACCTTTGATGCCATGAGCTTCTACCTTTCTAATTAGTCTTTCGTGGGGTACTCTGTCGAAGGCTTTGCTAAAGTCGAGATATACCACATCATAATTGTGCCCCTCGTCCACTGATTCGAAAACTGATGAAAAGAATGTTAATAGATTAGTTAGGCAAGAACGTCCGCTTGTGAAGCCATGCTGGGAATCATTGATCAATCTGTGCTTCTCCAGGTGATTTCGAATAGAGTTTGAAATGATTGCTTCCAGTAATTTGCCTACTATTGATGTTAGACTGATTGGGCGGTAGTTAGAGGATAGTGATCTATCCCCCTTCTTGAAGATCGGTATTACATTCGCTATCCTCCAGGATTCTGGTACTACACCTGTTTTTAAGGACATGTTAAACAACTTTGCTAAGGGCATACTAAGCTCTTCCTTACATTCCTTTAATACTCTGGCAAATATCTCATCGGGACCAGGTGACTTATTAGGCTTTAGTTTGTCTATTTGCTTACTAACATCGTTACTAGTCACTACTATCTCACTTAATTTGTTTTCTTCACTATCTCTGAATAGAGTCGGTGCCTCGGGTATCATGTTTAAATTTTCGCTGGTGAAAACTGTTGAAAAATATTTATTCAAATTATTGCTCATTTCTCCGTCGTTATCAGTGAGCTCGCCGGAGTCTGACCGTATTGGTCCAATCTTTTCTCGTGTTTTAGTTTGGTACATTTGGTAGAATCCTTTGGGGTTTGTCTTTGCCTCCCTTGCTATCCTTACCTCATTATTCCTCTTTGCTTTCCTTATCTCGGTTTTAACCCTACTCGCCAATACCCTATAATAGTCCCGGAGGTGAATTTCGCCACGATTTATCCTTCTACCTATAGCCTTCCTATGGCCAATGATGTTCTTTAAATAATTATTTATCCATTTAGGGTCATTGTTGTTTGATCTGAGTTTTTTGTTTGGTATGTTCTGCCTTTGTGCATTAAGTAACTCACTATTTAAATTGTCGTGGAACTCGGCAATCTCAGATCTCGTTATCAGGTCGGTGTCATCTGTCAGGTTCACGGCCAAGCGCGACACCCCCTCTCTTAGCTGCCTCTTTAAACTGTCAAAGTTTGCCCTTCTGAAATCTGGTACTTTAGTGGAATTTTCCTTACGTCTGCCCTGAAAATCTAACTGGAATCGAATTTCTTTGTGATCGCTGTTTGCAAGTTCGTTCCCTACCTCGACATTGCTAATGAGGTTTTCTCTGTTTGACAAAACTAAATCCAATATATTATTACCCCGTGTGGGTTCGGTTATATGTTGACTTAGGAAACAGTCCTGGATCGTCTCGAGAAAATCCTCTGATTCTGAGTTTCCCGTAAGGTCGGTCCAATCTATTTGGCCAAGGTTAAAGTCGCCTACTATACAGACTTTGTTGTGTATGGAAGCCCTGCGCATTTCATCCCAGATAAGTCGCTCATTGACTCTGTCAAGATTGGGGGGTCTATATATTACTCCTGTGATTAATTTTTCCCGACCGTCGCTTAATTCTATCCAAATTGTTTCTGTATTCCTCTCAGTTTTTATTTCCTTATTTATTTCACACTTCAGATTATCCCTAACATAGATTGCTACTCCGCCTCCTTTCCTGGTCTGCCTATCGGTATGGAACAGTTTGTAACCCGCAATTTGGTATTCGACTGGTAATTCACGTGTGTCTAGGTTGATCCATGTTTCAGTGAATGCAATTATATCGATTTCTTCTGTACATACCAAGGCCCTAATATCATCCATTTTGTTTCTCATACTTCTACTGTTCGCGTAATATACATTTAAGTTAGTCGTGTTCTGAGTCCTTCCCTTACCGCGTTTAGTTTTAAACTCCCTGTCTAATTTAGTTATGTCATCATTCCTAACACTATTTCCCTGTAATCTTTCGCCTTGTTTACCCGCTCCCACTGCAGTCTCCTCCACCCCCGTGCCCCTATGTTCTCTTAGCAGTTTAAAGACTTCGATATCTTTTGAACTGCCCCCTCTAGAGCCCCAGCCAGGGTTGCTACTCCATCCCTAGACAGGTGCACCCCATCCCTAGCATAAAGGTCCCTTCTGCCATAGAAGTTGTCCCAGTTGTCAATGAATGGGACTGATATTGACTTGCAATATCTGTCAAGACGGTCGTTAACACCAACTGCCCTTGACAACCATTCACTGCCAACTCTCCTTCTAGGCAGGACACCGCATATGATAGGGATCCCTCCCTTAGTCCTAATACGATCTATGGCTGCCTTGAACTTATCAAGAAGCTCCTCGCTCCTACACCGGCCAATATCATTGCCTCCTGCACTGAGGCAGATAATGGGTTTGTTCCCATTACCAGACAAGATATTGTCCATCCTGTCAATTATATCCCCCTCCCCAGCTCCTGGCAAACACACCCTCATCCTATTTTTGTTTTTACCACAAAAGGCCCTGTCCATGTACCTTACCTGTGAGTCACCAACAATTAAAGTTTTTATACCTTCCTTGTCATCCCTGTCCCTGACTGTACTAACGTCCAATTCGTCTATCAAGGGACTGAACGGGTTGGTACACTTAGCTGTTGTTGTCGTTGTTGTCGTATCCTTGGTGTGCTTCTTCACCAAAAGCTTTGTCTTCCCACTACTCACAATTTTCCACTCGCTTGATTTTTCGTCAGCCACTGGCTTTACTCGTCCAGCCTCTCCTTTTAACATCGCCAGCTCTTCCCTTAATTTCAAGTTCTCCAACTTGACCTTCGCCAATTCTTCAGTGGACCACTCCAGTTTGGTCACCAAACTCTCATACCCAAGACCGCACCTTGCTCTGGCCATATCTGATAATTATCCCTCCGGAGCTAACCCTGCCGTCTGAGGGAGGACAGCGCTCCCAAAACAGTAGTGAGAGCTTCTTGAACTGCACCCATATAATGTTAAGTATACTCTGGCGACTTAGTTTGGAGGCGAATTATGAAATTAAATATCAGTTATTAAATTAAAAATGATTATAGATCGTTTCCCAGTCTGAAAATGTTGCATACGTCCTAATTAAGCTGTTAGTCGTCTGGTAACAGGTCACTCCTTCAAGGCATGACGCCTTGTAAGAGCGCGTGGTTTGGTCAGTTGTGAGAAGGGGTCAAACAGAAAGGACCACCTCTGCGTTGTATCCAGGAGAGACGACCATGTGAACTGGTTTCCTTCGTTTATTTAACATCAGTATTAACAAGCGAGTTTTATTCAATCTCTCAGAGCTTAGATAGGGTAGTAGGAACAAGCAATGAGTGAGTACAATAGCTAACAGAGGGTATATTGCAGGGATTCTGTCGAGCCCACACGGTATGAAACGTTTACGAACTGTACACGTCCACTCACCTGAGTTGAGCCACCGCAGTGGAGTATGGTGAGAATTGGAGTGAAACCAGCTGTCTGGGTGTACAACTAACGACGTGGGACCATCGTCTCTCCTTGGTTGACGATCGTTTGCGGTCGCCAGATCTCCTCTACCTTGGCTCACAATATCACATATCTTCAAGCAGTTTAGTGAAAACCTTTTACTAACGGGAAGCTAAAGCTTCTCTCAACTGTACAAGGTCGTATTTGCTCACTGCCTTCCGTTTCATCGATGTACTGTGTAAAATGAGGCCAGCTGAGTGAATGAATGGTCACACACTGAGACCAGGAGTCTAGTGGGTACTTAGAGGTACATTTTCCAAAGTTGAGAAGGGCTTGCTTGTGCCTTAAAATAGGAAACTACTGGTGCGTGAGGAATCTATGTGTGAGGTTAAGGAGCATGTTTTCACGGGTATTGGTGGACTCAGTAACTTCTTAATATAGTGACAATAATTTTTCAGTGACTGACATAGTCTTGCTGTGTGTAGTTAATATTCCTTACATAATTTTGATAGTATTGTTTTTAAATGTTGTGTCACTAATTGATGTCAGATAACGAGGGAACTGTTTTTCAGATGAGGTTCCTCCTTTCTGTTGTAAGTGATACTGTGATTTAGTTCCTTTAATGCATTTAATGTTTCTTTATAATTTCAATATCATATATAACTTTTATTCCCCAGAGTAGTGTTTTAAGCCAGGTTAAGAGGTGCGCATATGTTGGTGTACCATTATTGATTGTCTGTAGTGTTGGAGGGAATAGAAGTGTCTAAATTTTACAGTGCGTCTCATTTACTCCAATCACAGGTGCTGTCATCCCACGGGTCACGGAGAATTCATTTTTGTTAATAAATTTAAGTGTTTTTGTGCTGGTTCGGGGTTTTTCTCCAAGGGGGGCTTCCATTGCAATTACCATCTAATAATAATCAATAAACCCCAAGTCAAGTGAGAAAAGAATTCCGACCGTTTACACACACACACACACACACACACACACACACACACACACACTCCGTTGTTTCCATTTTCCCGTGTGATTTTATCAAGATTTATCTTATCCACGTTTTCATTGTGGATTTTCATAATATATATATATATATATATATATATATATATATATGTGTGTGTGTGTGTGTTTGTTTGTTGTGTTTTTTACAGGGATTAGCCCACCAAGGCACAAGTCACTGACCCACATAAGGGCCTGGGCGGACGAAAACATCATAATAATAATAATAATAATAATTCATAGTAAATAAGATTTATAATAAAAAATACAAATAAAATAATAATTAATAATGTTAATAATAAGAATAATAACAACACTGTAATAATAATAATAATAATAAATACAAAAATGAAAAAAAAAGATCAAAAGTGAGAAACAATATATGTATGTTGTGTTGTCAGTAGTACGAGAAACAATTGAGATCTTGCAATTGTCAGATGATCAACCTGGGACTTGGTCACATATGGCAGCAGGGTCTACCATTAGACAACACATTATGCTTCCAATATCTTCCCAGGCGGTAGTACCTCCCTGTTTGGTAGCTGCCTAATACTTAGAACTATTGTCTAGATAATCGCGGCCAACGCGGACCAACCAAAAGGAGCGAATTGGTAATTAATAAATATTGGTAAGTGGAGGTAATAGCAGGTGAGGCTAAAGGTAAATAAATTAATGATAGAGATTTAAAAGGTCTTAAAGAAATGATGGATTAGTCGAATGCCTGAAGATTAGAGACCCAAGTTTATTTCACATTACCTGGCAGATTAGGTTAGGTTAGGTTACTAAAACGATCTAATTCCAATATTAATAAAGTTCGTTTTATCATGACACCTCCATCCCCGTTGAGCCTTGCAGTGCGGTGTCAACACGAAGAGCCCCGACGATGAAAGGGGCGTTCAGAGCTACGGGAATGATGCCTCAGTTACCGCGAGTATATCTGATAGTTTCGTCTATTCCCAGGGAGAATAATTTTGTCTAGAAATTTAAAAAAATAAATAAATAAATAAATAAATACAAATCGAAAAAACGTTCTAATGAATATAACACACCTGTCACCAATCCCTCACCTGTCACCTCTCCCTCACCTGTCACCAATCCCTCACCTGTCACCTCTCCCTCACCTGTCACCTCACCTGTCACCTCTCCCTCACCTGTCACCTTTTCCTCACCTGTCACCTTTTCCTCACCTGTCACCTAAACCTCACCTGTCACCTCTTCCTCACCTGTCACCAATCCCTCACCTGTCACCTCTCCCTCACCTGTCACCTTTTCCTCACCTGTCACCTTTTCCTCACCTGTCACCTATCCCTCACCTGTCACCTTTTCCTCACCTGTCACCTATCCCTCACCTGTCACCTCTCCCTCACCTGTCACCTCACCTGTCACCTCTCCCTCACCTGTCACCTTTTCCTCACCTGTCACCTCTCCCTCACCTGTCACCTTTTCCTCACCTGTCACCTCTTCCTCACCTGTCTCCTTTCCCTCACCTGCCACCTCTCCCTCACCTGTCACCTCTCCCTCACCTGTCACCTTTTCCTCACCTGTCACCTCTCCCTCACCTGTCACCTTTTCCTCACCTGTCACCTATCCCTCACCTGTCACCTCTCCCTCACCTGTCACCTCACCTGTCACCTCTCCCTCACCTGTCACCTTTTCCTCACCTGTCACCTATCCCTCACCTGTCACCTCTCCCTCACCTGTCACCTCACCTGTCACCTCTCCCTCACCTGTCACCTTTTCCTCACCTGTCACCTATCCCTCACCTGTCACCTTTTCCTCACCTGTCACCTATCCCTCACCTGTCACCTCTCCCTCACCTGTCACCTCACCTGTCACCTCTCCCTCACCTGTCACCTTTTCCTCACCTGTCACCTCTCCCTCACCTGTCACCTTTTCCTCACCTGTCACCTCTTCCTCACCTGTCTCCTTTCCCTCACCTGTCACCTATCCCTCACCTGTCACCTTTTCCTCACCTGTCACCTATCCCTCACCTGTCACCTCACCTGTCACCTCTCCCTCACCTGTCACCTTTTCCTCACCTGTCACCTCTCCCTCACCTGTCACCTTTTCCTCACCTGTCACCTCTTCCTCACCTGTCTCCTTTCCCTCACCTGCCACCTCTCCCTCACCTGCCACCTCTCCCTCACCTGTCACCTTTTCCTCACCTGTCACCTCTCCCTCACCTGTCACCTTTTCCTCACCTGTCACCTATCCCTCACCTGTCACCTCTCCCTCACCTGTCACCTCACCTGTCACCTCTCCCTCACCTGTCACCTCTTCCTCACCTGTCTCCTTTCCCTCACCTGTCACCTTTTCCTCACCTGTCACCTCTCCCTCACCTGTCACCTTTTCCTCACCTGTCACCTTTTCCTCACCTGTCACCTATCCCTCACCTGTCACCTTTTCCTCACCTGTCACCTATCCCTCACCTGTCACCTCTCCCTCACCTGTCACCTCACCTGTCACCTCTCCCTCACCTGTCACCTTTTCCTCACCTGTCACCTCTTCCTCACCTGTCTCCCTTCCCTCACCTGCCACCTCTCCCTCACCTGTCACCTTTTCCTCACCTGTCACCTCTCCCTCACCTGTCACCTCTCCCTCACCTGTCACCTTTTCCTCACCTGTCACCTTTTCCTCACCTGTCACCTATCCCTCACCTGTCACCTCTTCCTCACCTGTCACCAATCCCTCACCTGTCACCTCTCCCTCACCTGTCACCTTTTCCTCACCTGTCACCTTTTCCTCACCTGTCACCTATCCCTCACCTGTCACCTTTTCCTCACCTGTCACCTATCCCTCACCTGTCACCTCTCCCTCACCTGTCACCTCACCTGTCACCTCTTCCTCACCTGTCACCAATCCCTCACCTGTCACCTCTCCCTCACCTGTCACCTTTTCCTCACCTGTCACCTTTTCCTCACCTGTCACCTATCCCTCACCTGTCTCTACTCTCTCACCTGTCACCTCTCCCTCACCTGTCTCTACTCCCACCATTTGTCACCTCTCCCTCACCTGTCACCTCTCCCTCACCTGTCTCTACTCCCACCACTTGTCACCTCTCCCTCACCTGTCTCCTTTTCCTCACCTGTCACCTTTTCCTCACCTGTCACCTATCCCTCACCTGTCTCTACTCTCTCACCTGTCACCTCTCCCTCACCTGTCACCTCTCCCTCACCTGTCTCTACTCCCACCACTTGTCACCTCTCCCTCACGTGTCACCTCTCCCTCACCTGTCACCTCTCCCTCACCTGTCTCTACTCCCACCACTTGTCACCTCTCCCTCACCTGTCTCCTTTCCCTCACGTGTCACCTCTTCCCAACCTGTCACCTATTCTCCCTCACTGGTCTAAACTCCCCCTCACCCTGTTCTCCCTCACTGGTCTAAACTCTCCCTCACTGGTCTAAACTCTCCCTCACTGGTCTAAACTCCCCCTCACTGGTCTAAACTCCCCCTCACCCTGTTCTCCCTCACTGGTCTAAACTCCCCCTCACCCTGTTCTCCCTCACTGGTCTAAACTCCCCCTCACCCTGTTCTCCCTCACTGGTCTAAACTCCCCCTCACCCTGTTCTCCCTCACTGGTCTAAACTCTCCCTCACTGGTCTAAACTCCCCCTCACCCTGTTCTCCCTCACTGGTCTAAACTCCCCCTCACCCTGTTCTCCCTCACTGGTCTTAACTCCCCCTCACCCTGCTCTCCCTCACTGGTCTAAACTCCGCCTCACCCTGCTCTCCCTCACTCAACACGGGAGAGAGGCGACCATGGCTGTAGTTTAATCATATGTGTTGAATAACCTGACATTACGCGGACCAATCGTTGCTCTGTCACTAACACTGCATCACCTGCCACCACCACTGCCACCACCACTGCCACCATTAACTCTCTATCACCTGCCACCACCACTGATGACACCATTAACTCCCTATCACCTGCCACCACCACTGCTGCCACTAACTCTCTATCACCTGCCACCACCACTGCCACCATTAACTCTCTATCACCTGCTACCACCACTGATGACACCATTAACTCTCTATCACCTGCCACCACCACTGATGACACCATTAACTCCCTATCACCTGCCACCACCACTGATGACACCACTAACTCCCTATCACCTGCTACCACCACTGATGACACCATTAACTCCCTATCACCTGCCACCACCACTGATGACACCACTAACTCCCTATCACCTGCTACCACCACTGATGACACCATTAACTCTCTATCACCTGCCACCACCACTGATGACACCATTAACTCCCTATCACCTGCCACCACCACTGCTGCCACTAACTCTCTATCACCTGCCACCACCACTGATGAAACCATTAACTTTCTATCACCTGCCACCACCACTACCACCACCACTGCCACCACTAACTCTTTATCACCTGCTACCACCATTGATGACACCATTAACTCCCTATCACCTGCCACCACCACTGCTGCCACTAACTCTCTATCACCTGCCACCACCACTGCCACCACTAACTCTTTATCACCTGCTACCACCACTGATGACACCACTAACTCTCTATCACCTGCCACCACCACTGCCACCACTAACTCTTTATCACCTGCTACCACCACTGATGACACCATTAACTCCCTATCACCTACCACCACCACTGCCACCACTACCTCTATATCACCTGCTACCACCACTGATGACACCATTAACTCCCTATCACCTGCCACCACTAACTCTTTATCACCTGCTACCACCACTGATGACACCATTAACTCCCTATCACCTGCCACCACCACTGCCACCACTACCTCCCTATAACCTGCTACCACCACTGATGACACCATTAACTATCACATGCCACCACCACTGCCACCACTACCTCCCTATCACCTGCCACCACTAACTCTTTATCACCTGCTACCACCACTGATGACACCATTAACTCCCTATCACCTGCCACCACCACTGCCACCACTACCTCCCTATCACCTGCCACCACCACTGCCACCACCACGAACATTACCTCGCTTGTCACCCCCACCACCCCCACCACTACCCCCACCACCACCCCCACCCCCCCCCACCCCCACCCCCACCACTATCCCCACCACCACCACCACCACCCCCACCACTACCCCCACCACCACCACCACCCCACCACCACCACCACCACCACTAACATTACCTCGCTTGTCACCCCCACCACCACCACCACTAACATTGCATCATCTGCCACCACCACCACCCCACCACCCCCACCCCACCACCACCACCCCCACCCCCACCCCACCACCCCCACCCCACCACCACCACCACCCCACCACCACCACCACCACCCCACCACCACCACCCCCACCACTACCACCCCACCACCCCC
The DNA here is from genome assembly GCA_958450375.1 of Homarus gammarus. NCBI lineage: Eukaryota > Metazoa > Arthropoda > Malacostraca > Decapoda > Nephropidae > Homarus > Homarus gammarus. The sequence continues at coordinate 657,938 of CAUDMG010003564.1, read as the reverse complement.
ACCACCACCACTAGCATTACCTCGCTTGTCACTCCCACCACCACCACCACCCCACCACCACCCCACCACCCCCACCCCACCACCACCCCACCACCCCACCCCCACCCCACCACCCCCACCCCACCACCCCCACACCACCACCACCACCACAACCCCACCACCACCACCACCACCACTACCACCCCACCACCACCACCACTACCACCCCACCACCACCACCACCACTACCCCCACCACCACCACCACTACCCCCACCACCCCCACCCCACCACCATCACCACCACCACCCCCACCACTACCCCCACCACCCCCACCCCACCACCACCACCACTAACATTACCTCGCTTGTTACCACCACCACCACTAGCATTACCTCGCTTGTCACCACCACCACCACCACCACTAGCATTACCTCGCTTGTTGCCACCACCACCATCACCACCACCACCACTAGCATTACCTCGCTTGTTACCACCACCACCACTAGCATTACCTCGCTTGTCACCACCACCACCACCACCACCCCACCACTACCCCCACCACCACCACCACTAGCATTACCTCGCTTGTTTCCACCACCACCACCACTAGCATTACTTCGCTTGTTACCACCACCACCACCACCATCACCACCACTAGCATTACCTCGCTTGTCACCACCACCACCACCACTAACCATACCAAGACCATGGTTATGCACATCAACCTCTCCTCCGACGTTGTCCCACCTCCTTCCATTACTCTAGGTCCGAACACACTCCAGGTTGTAGATTCCACGAAGCTCCTCGGCGTCACCATAGACAACAAACTAAATTGGAAACCACACGTCAGTGAAGTTGTCAAATCCTCCAGTTTCCGTCTCCACCTCCTCTGCCGACTCAAGTCCCTCGGAGTTCCTGCACCCGAGCTCCTCAGTGTTTACACAACATTCATACTTCCCAAGCTCACCTATGCCTCCCCCACCTGGTCTTCCTCCCTAAATGCCACACAACGTAAACACCTAGAAAAAGTGCAAAAGAGGGCATGCAAGATTATTCTCTCCCCTTCCTACCCCACATATCAAGAAGCGCTCAACACACTGACCCTTTCGACTCTCACTGACCATCACCACGACCTCATCTGCAAATTTGGTAAGAAGCTTCTACACCATCCTCGACACCGGCTCCTAGTACCACCTGAGATCCCTAGCCCGAGAATTGCTGTTCGACACCACAACCGCATCCAGCCCATACGTGCACGAACTGATCGCTATAAGAACAGCCCAGTCCCAACCATTGTAAAAATTATCAATAACTTGTAATAAACCAGTGTATTCACTCCCAGTAAACACTACTCCTTGCACTGTCACTATGTTGAAATGAACTGTAGTTTGAGCTTCTCCCCATCTAGTTATTATATATCTTATTTGTATCACTTATGTTACTTGTATATTATTTGTAATTCGAAACCCATTCCCCAATTATGTAACTGTTTATTTTCAGCCTTCTGGCTGCCAAGCTCTTTCAATAAACCGTTAATTATTATTATTATTATTATTATCATTATTATTATTAACATTACCTCCCTTGTAACCACCACCCCCACCACTAACATTACCCCTCTTGTCACCACCACCACCACTAACATTGCATCTTCTGACACCACCACCTCCACACTTTACCACCACCACCCCCACCACTACCCCCACCACCATCACCACCATCCCCACCACCACCACCCACTACCACCCCCCCCACCACCACCCCCACCACTACCCCCACCACCACCCCCACCCCACTACCACCACCCCCACCACCACCCCCGCCACAACCCCCTCCACTACCACCACCACCAACCCCGCCACCACCCCCTCCACTACCACCCCCCCCCACCACCACCCCCACCAACCCCCACCACCACAACAACAGCAGCAAATTACTGTTCCAGCACAAGTAGCTGTCTCCTTTAATCTGGCCTTTAGCTGTTCCTCACTAAACTATTTTTGCCTATTACACTATCTGCCTATTACACTATCTCCCTATTACACTATCTCCCTATTAAACTATCTCCCTATTACACTATTTCTCTATTACTTTACTCACTATTAAACTATATCCCTATCCACCAGTTACACCTGACCTGACCTGACCTGGGTGTCCTGGGTCAAGTATAATATCTTGATTGTCCTCTCGACGCCAGACGATACTTGGTGTAGGGTGACCTTTGGCTCGGCAGGTAAGGTTCACATCATGACCTTCACGCACGGTCAGGTCACCAGACGATTCCCGGTCAATAATATCCGGAGGTACTGTGGAATAGAGGAGGGGTTCAAGATTAGTCAATATTCTTTACGTTTTTACGATGAAGTTGAATTAATCCGGATTCATGTGACGTAAGTGTTTTTGTTTTACATTTTCAGATTTGGATATTTTGTTTTGTCTCAATTTTTATCGTAATTGATAATTCATCCATTATTATCAGATGCTATAATCACTCACTCACTCACTCACCATTTAGTTAAGATTCGGCGTTACTCATCCACAGAGCGCGTTACTCAGCCACATCCCATTACTCTTAAATCATATCACATAATATTATGTCACTCACCAACCACAGCCTAGTATCTAGGAGCTCTTGTAACTCACCCATAACGCCTTTTGTCACTCCTACATAACCTCCCAGTTACTCGTCCACAATCTCCGAGTCACTCGTCCACAATCTTCCAGTCACTCGTCCACAATCTCCCAGTCACTCGTCCACAATCTCCCAGTCACTCGTCCACAATTTCCCAGTCACCCATCTACAATCTCCCAGTCACTCGTCCACAATCTCCCAGTCACTCGTCCACAATCTCCCAGTCACTCGTCCACAATCTCCCAGTCACCCATCCACAACCTGACAGTCTCTCATCCACAACTCCTATTATTCACAACCCCCGTCACATACTACCCCCGTCATTCATATCCCCATCACTCACAACCCATCACTCACAGCCCATCACTCACAGCCCATCACTCACTACCCATCACTCACAGCCCATCACTCACTACCCCTACTACTACTTTGTTGTTACTCGGAATCGAGTATGACGATCATCCAGTTATGATACAATGATATGAGTTATTAGGGATGTCACTTAGGGTGGTGAGTTCTGAGGTGACTGAAGAGGCCGATACGGGAACGGCAGGGCCTTCCACAGATGCTGCACATGTGGAGGGCTACATCTAGTGCGGGATGGGAGGCGGCAGCGTTTTTCCGGCACTACCGCTTGTCTGCCTTGGTTTGCAGTCGGACTAAATCGAAAGTATTGATACCTTCATGTGTGGTGCTCCTCCAAGCGTTACGATGTGGAGTGATCATCTCCCAGGTGAGGAGGTTGATTTGGCACTTTTTCAAGTTTGTCTTAAAACTATCTCTACACCTTTTCCGCTGCCCACCAGCGCTACATTTACCATTCGTTAGGCGATTTTAAAGTAGCTGCTTTGGCAGTCTACTGTCGTCCATGTGGGTAACGTGGCCAGTCCAACGTAGTTGTTCATGGATAATGACATCCTCGATGATCCTACAGTTGGTGTCAAGAAAACTACTGGCATTTATTCTCTTGTCTTGAGTAGCCTCCTTTATGTAACCCATGTCTCGCTACCGTATAGCAGGATGGGGAGGACCACTGATCTATATACGTGCAGCTTTGTAGATGATTTTAGCTCCCTACAGCAGAAGACACGGGTACAGAGTCTGCCAAAGACATGAAATACACATCTGATCTAATGTTGAATCGGATGTCCGCGGTGGTGGACAGGTGGGAGACGAGATACTGGAAGTGGGTAACATTAGAGAGGATGGTACCATTAGGCTGGATGGATGGATGGTGGAGCTGTGGCAGAATCAGAGGCAGGCTGAAAGAGAATCTGAGTCTTACGTGTATTCACTTCAAGGCCGAAGTGTGCATATACAACTGCATACATGTTCCGAATCTCCTGTAGGTTGCGTTCAGTGTGAGCGACGAGGGTGAAGTCATCTGCATACTTAAGTTCAGTGATGGAAGTGGCCGACACCTTTATTCCTGCCTGGAGTCGTCTTATGTTGAAAAGTCCCTTCATCCGGCTAAATTGGCACTGGCACGAGTAAGGAAGGCAGCCAAGAAAATTGAAGAGAGAGTTAATTCCAATGCACACCCATGTTTTACTCTAGTTTGGATGGAGAAAAACTCAGACTGAGTGCCATTGAGCAGGACACTGCCGTTCATGTTATCGTGCAATTGCCTCACAATGGCGATGAATTATGATGGTCAAACAAAACCACTGAGGGTCCACCAGAGGGCTTCCCTGTTGGCCTTAGGAAGGTCGGTGAAGGCCATGTACAGGTCAAAACGCTGTTCTTTGGACTTTTCCTGTACCTAGTGGGCAGCGAAGATCATGTCAGTGGTGCCACGTTTTGGTCTAAAGCCATATTGAGATTATGGGAGGAAGTTTCCGACTCAGGAAGAAGGCTGTTCCGTAGAACTCTGGCGATAATCTTGACAGCTATGGACAGCAGCGAGATCCTGCGGTAGTTGACACAGTCTGACCGGTCTTCCTTGTTCTTAGGAATATTGACGATGGAGGCGTCTTTAAGAGCTTGGGGGATTTCCTCCTTCCCCCATACATTCTCCAGGAAAGAGAGGAGACGGTTAGTAAGCAGAGGTCCTCCTACTTTATACCCTCAACTGAAATTCCATCAGGCAGTAGCCACCTCATCCCGGATGGAGGATAGCTGAGATGGGTCAGTTCTAGTTGCTGGGACCTACTGGGTAGTCAGGACATCCACATAGGTGATCCGGTTGAGCAACGAGTATTAGTGGTCCTTCCAGAGCTGACGAATTCCTTCTTCATCTTTAATTAGGGAGTTGCCTTCGGGTGAGAGGAGGGGGGCCGCTCCTTGAGTAGTTGGGCCATACATTGTTTTATTGAACTGAAAAGTTCATGCAACTTTTGTTGATCGGCATTTGTTTTTGGCATTGCATACGCTTCATTTTTCCACCATTCGTTCATTAGATTGCGAAGTTTGATCCGGCCTCTCGCTTTCTTCTAGACTCTAGAGGAAGGTATCAGCTTTAGTTCATGACTGAGAGTTGTTCCGTCAGTCAGTGAGTGCAGTACCTTTACCATCGACGAGTGAAGGGAGAGTCAATGAGCAATGAGATGCCAATGTTTGGATTGTGGTTATTGCCAAGACCCAGTCAACTTGTCGGCTGGCCTAAACAAAGTCTTGGTGATAGTGTGGTTTGTTCAGCACACACTTACTGAGGAGTAGACCAATGTAATTAAACTTGCCCACTATTTTTCTCCCTGTGGTTCCCTGCTGTATGTCAGCATCTTTGCCGACTCTGGCATTGAAGTCACCTAGGAGCACAACCTTATCTTCTCGGGAGATAGAGGTTAGCACTCTGTCAAGGTCAGCGTAAATAGCCTCCTTGATGTCATCCTCTACATCCCGTGTTAGGGCGTATGCATCGAGGAAGAGGGCATAAAGTGAGTAATTCAGTGGGACTCGGAGTGTCATGAGGTGCTCGTTGACTTCAGCAGGCATTTCAGCTAGCCTATATAGGATGGATTGGCGGATGGCAAATCCAACTCAATAAATGCGGGTTTTCTCCGTAGGAGGCTTACCCTTCCAGAAGAAGGTATAGCCGGATCCTTGTTCTGTGAGTCGTCCCTCGTTTGAGAACCGGGAGTCCGGGACTCACTAATGGCTGTTATGTCGATGTTATACCTAACCAGATCTTTTGCCACAAGAGCGGTTCTTCTTTCAGGATGCTCATTTGTATCAGTATCCGGAAGCGACCATAAGAGGTTGTATAATGTGTTTTTGCTTTGATCTATCATTATGTTTTTGACCGCATAAGGATGACCTTACTGGGTGCGGTTGCCCAGTCAGGTTGTTTTTTTAGGCAGGCTTTGTTTAGGGCACCTTTTTTAGCCCCCTCCCCCATGTGGGGTGAGCAGAGTGGCTCCTGGTAAGGGCTGCTCAGTCGCACAGACAGGACAGGATTGCACTGCTACCTAGATCTCAGTGCATAGACGACCATCGTATCTATGCTGCCAGGTGCAGAGTTGTGACTAGATACTCCCGGCAGTCATTTCTGCCTGTCCCCATCGCCACGCATCTGTCGCCATAGGACTTTTAGGGGTTTTGATATTGATAAAAAGTAAGATGAGTTGGAATTTTTTTTTTTTTTTACGGGGAAGAGCACACCCGGGCACAGGTCATCTACCCACAACGAGGCCTGGGGGGGGGGGGGGGGGAGGGGAATAAGACGTAAAAAAATAAAATAGAAGAGAAAAAGACAATATCAATCTACACCACGAAGATGCAGGAAAACCAGCTTTTTGAAGTGAGGCAGATTGTAAGAGTATGGAAACAAAGAAGAAGGCAGAGCATTCCACAGTTTGTCTGTGTGAGGAAAGAAGGATGTAGTATAATGGGTTATTCTAGTGCGACTGACATCCACACAGAAACGGTCGACACCACAGGCAAGATGAGCCTTACGAGCCCACGGCCTTGCCGGCGGTACACAGGATGCCAAATCCACCGAACATTGCCCGTTGGAATACTTGTAAAAGAGAAAGAGTGAAGCAACATTGCAGCGAAGAGAAAGGGAAGAGGGATTGTCAACTAAAGGAGGAGAGTTAATAAGACGAAATGCCTTTGATTCCTCCCTATCTAACAGTTGGACAGAAGAAGAGCCACCCCAGATATGAGAGCAATACCCCAAGTTAGGACGAAGCAACTTGAAGCAACTGCTCAGGGGTGAAGTAGCTACGGCATCTGTACAGCATTCCCAGCTTTTGGGAGGCAGCTTTAGCAATGTTGTGGATGTGTGGCTTCCATGACATTTTAGATGAATTGGAGAGGCCTAGCATATTTAGCAGAATGATTGCATCCTGAAATGTGATTGGTGGGAGATCTTGTATCTTGGAAAGTGTAACTGGTAAATACTGAGGTGAGGCAGGAGCTCAGACTGCAGCCACATATCTTGGCTCTCCTTTTACCTGATCAAGTTGTGTAGGCAGCTGCAACGACTGGAGAGAGGGAGAGTCGCAGCAGACTGCCGATGGCCTAGTTTGTTGGGTTTCGCCTTAGTAGCCGGTCCATCTTGCATTGCCTTCATCTTGCATTGCCAATTCTGCCATTGGGGTCTTACTGGATCTCTGTAAGCATGTCTGCCTGATGTGGGGCTCCACCGCAGATTTTCCTTCGGAGTTTACCCCCGTAGCCTTATACCTACCAAGGTTAATCAGCAAGGCAGCAGGGCAGTGGTTGGTAGGCGCCAGTACTTGTCCACATGTCGGCGGACCTATGCGCCGTCCCTCTGGCGCCCACTGCTGCTCCGAGATCTCAGTGTAGTCTAGCCTTGGGCCGCGAGGCACCCAGTTACTATGTGTTGCCACGAGGAGGCACAGCAGGAGTCTGGATGGTGAAGAGGCTGTGTTCTGGTAGGGGAAGTTTTATTTAAGGTTGCTTCCCTGTTCACCACGAGGGCTAGCCAGCGGCAGTAACTGAAAGCAAGAGGAAGCAAGCAGTGCCTGCACCTTAACACTAACATAATGCTCCCACACTAGACGCATTACACCACCCTGTTTGCACACATACACACTACTCACAACCCCAAGTCACTCACCTACAACATCAACGTATCCTTGGCGGTACCTCATAGGATCAGTGTTCACCTGACACATGTACCACCCACGGTCGATCTCCTTCACGTTCTTGATTTGGAGATGCCAAGTGCGGTGGTCGTTGTGTAGCAGCGCGATCCTTGAATTCCTGGTGATGACTTGCTTGTGGATGGTGAGGATAGTTTGTGTGTCTACCTGCACCCACGCCACCTGTGATGGAAAGGTGGGAACACATTATTACCTGCATAGTTCACCCGCACCCACGCCACCTGTGATGGAAAGGTGGGAACACATTATTACCTGCATAGTTCACCCGCACCCACGCCACCTGTGATGGAAAGGTGGTTTTTTTTTTTAGTTTAACAAATTTATTGGCAGAGCTTGTAGTACAGTTTGCCTATTCTGAGTAATTCAGTCAGGTCTTGACACTGAGGGTGGTATCACTTCTCACTGTCACGCAGGACAGAGGTTCATACACAAAGAAATACATCATATTCATTAACAACTATAAATGTATAGAGGTCAGATTCATATGGATAATGTCACTGTTCACTGCCATGCAGGACAGAGGTTCGTACACAAAGATTTGCATCATATTCATTGACAGTACATATACATATATGTAAACACACACACACACACACATATACATACATATGCGTATATACATACACATATACATGTACACGTACATATACATGCACACACGCACACATACATACATATACGTCGGTCAGATTCATGTGGGTAATGTCACTTTGAAAAGGTGGGAACACATTATTACCTGCATAGTTCACCCGCACCCACGCCACCTGTGGACCGGGAAGAATTGGTGGTTAAGAGGAGGGGTGGGGTGGTCGGCCTGGGAGGTTCCGAGTCTACATAGAAGGATGGGTGGTTAGGAGGCAGGCTTAGATTGTTCCTCTACATAAATAAGTTTTGGACAGTTTATAGATTGAGTCTGGATGGATAAATTAGACCATAGCTTGAATGGTTAGTTGGTCCGTCTCTGTGTTAGGCGATATTTATAGGGTAAGGATTGATTGAATGGTTCACGTACACTCACCAAAAACATCTTGAACGCTATAAGCATGATGCAATCTGAAAAATGAACGAAGAATCTGAAACCATTCCGAGATGACAAGCCACATTCTGCTCATTCTCACATCCACCGTGCCCATGTGCTCGAGTAGTTTTTGTTGAGAGTGTAAATAACAACACCTATGGATGGGATATTTTGGAAGTTAAGATCACCTGGATGATTAACTTACATTCACGTCACCTGTGGTTTGAAGTTAAGACCACCTGGATGACTCACTTACAACTACGTCACCTTCTGTGGATAGGAAGGTGAAAACTGATATAATATGGATGATCACTATCCGTCACGCCATGTAGGAACGGACAAGTGAGAGTCCCAACATAGTGTGGATGGTTAGCCCCCTCTCTTTCCCAACCCCCGCCCCCACCAGCCCCCCACGCTACCATGAACAAAAGCGGATGACCCAAATGATCTGGTGCGGTTGTTAAATACCCGCTCCACCACGGACAACAAAGAATACATTTAAAATACGCTAGGGACATTTACTAGAAATTCAGGCACTAGTCAGGGTATTTAAAGAACATAGATGGACGATTTGTTTAACTCAAGTGTGTTAAGTGACATTACCTGGGGATCATTAACAGAATAATTAGGATAAATTTCTCATTTATACGGATTTTAATAGACATAGTAACGTGTGTTGGGACATTGTGATGCTCCATGGCAGAACAGGACAAGTGACGAAGAAGATTTGGATGTGTCTGTTATGCCATTATACTTAATTGTGAAATGGATAAACTTTAAATGCGTTTAAGGTCATTATATCATTATCTTGAAACTTTAGGGTGTTTGTGTCCTCGTTCAGATGACCTCGTATACAGTCCAGTGAGTGAGTGAGTGAATCAGAGTATTAATTAAAGGAAGAGAAAATAATGCAGGGTATATTACACTTACCATGATAATGACGCCACCATTAACCGTGCCAGTGACGTTACTCATTACAGAACGTGATAGTGACGTCACTATATAATACACCAGGATAGCTTTAGCTTTTTACGTCGCACATATAGGCGTGGCAGTGCTACTGTACACAGACCAACCGGCTGCCTCTCTGACCAGCACACACACACACACTTAGGGGTGATTTTTGTCCTGGGGTTATCAAGTGATAATATATATCCAGTTTTAATGTAAGCTTATCAGGGTGTGACGTGTTGAGGCTGTAGCTGACTCAGTATGTTCTGGATATATACAGTCCGATAAAAACAGTAAGAGTCATTATGAGCTTGATAAAACCACTCTGAATAGAAGATTTAGTTAGGGTAGGTTAGGTTAGGTTAGGTTAGGGTAGGTTAGGGTAGGGTAGGTTAGGTTAGGGTGGGTTAGGGTAGGTTAGGTTAGGTTAGGTGAGGGTGGGTTAGGGTAGGTTAGGTTAGGTTAGGTTAGGTGAGGTGAGGGTGGGTTAGGGTAGGTTAGGTTAGGGTAGGTTAGGTTAGGGTGGGGTGGGTTGGGTTAGGTTAGGTTAGGTTAGGATAGAACGTAAGAACATAAGAATGGAGAAAACTGATGGGTAGTGACATCACCAATAATAGAGCATGATGGTGACGTCACCAATAAAAAATTATGATGGTGACGTTACCAATAATATACCAGGATAGTGACGTCACCATTAATAGATCATCATAGTGACGTAACCAATAACAGAGCATTAAATGATAGTGACATCACCACTAGCAAACTCACACGAATAACAACAAACGGATACACCATTCCCTACAACAGAAACAGGCAGTGACATCGACAACAATAAGTGACATCAACAATAACAACAGTAGCATCAAGAACAAAAACATTAACATCAAGAACAACAACAGTGATATTAAAACAGCAAGAACAATAACATTAACAACAACAACAACAACAACAACAAACAGTGACATCATCAACAACAACAACAACAAACAGTGACATCATCAACAACAACAACAAACAGTGGACATCATCAACAACAACAACAACCAGTGACATCATTAACAACAACAACAACAAACAGTGACATCATCAACAACAACAACAACAACAAACAGTGACATCATTAACAACAACAACAACAGTGACATCATCAATAACAACAACAACAAACAGTGACATCATTAACAACAACAACAACAACAAACAGTGACATCATCAACAACAACAACAACAACAAACAGTGACATCATTAACAACAACAACAACAAACAGTGACATCAACAACAACAACAAACAACATTGACATCAACAGCAACAGTGACATCAACAACAACAACAACAACAAACAGTGACATCAATAACAACAACAAACAGTGACATCAACAACAACAAACAGTGACATCAACAACAACAACAAACAACATTGACATCAACAGCAACAGTGACATCAACAACAACAACAACAACAAACAGTGACATCAATAACAACAACAAACAGTGACATCAACAACAACAACAACAAACAGTGACATCAATAAAAACAACAAACAGTGACATCAACAACAAAAACAACAACAAACAGTGACATCAACAACAACAACAACAAACAGTGACATCAATAACAACAATAAACAGTGACATCATCAACAACAACAACAAACAGTGACATCATTAACAACAACAACAACAAACAGTGACATCATCAACAACAGTGACATCAACAACAACAAACAGTGACATCATCAACAACAACAACAAACAGTGACATCATCAACAACAACAACAAACAGTGACATCAACAACAACAACAAACAGTGACATCAACAACAACAACAACAAACAATTACATTAACAACAACAAACAGTGACATCAACAACAACAACAAACAGTGACATCAACAACAACAACAACAAACAGTGACATCAATAACAACAACAGTGACATCAACAACAAAAACAACAACAAACAGTGACATCAACAACAACAACAACAAACAGTGACATCAATAACAACAACAAACAGTACCATCAACAACAACAACAAACAGTGACATCATCAACAACAACAACAACAACAAACAGTGACATCATCAACAACAACAACAACAACAAACAGTGACATCAACAACAACTACAACAAACAGTGACATCAACAACAACACCAACAATAAACAATGACATCAACAACAACAAAAACAAACAGTGACATCAACAACAACAACAAACAGTAACATCAACAACAACAAAATAACAACAGTGAGAAGAACAAGAAACAGTGACAACATAAACAACAACATTAACAAGAGCAACAACAACAGATCCTACGGCACCCACAGGGAGGAAGGAACACTCACAGATTTTCACTTATAGATAAGAAGTTTATATTGTATGAGGGTGTATGAGTCTGCCAAGAGAGAGAGAGAGAGAGAGAGAGAGAGAGAGAGTTACAAGAAAATATCTGTCAGGAACAAAAACCCAAATCAAGCAAATAAACAAAATACAAACAAGTAGTGTGTATACAAGAAATATATGCAAGAAAAAGCATCCTTGTAGGGGAGCGTAGACGACAGTGAAGAAACTACCGCATCCGGCCGCCACAATTTACCTCGACGCGGTACAAACCTGGTGAGCAATTTGGCAGAAGAGACAGTGGGCCCCCAGGCAGTAGATAGAGCGAGCTTCAAGAAAAATACAAGAGTTTGGCGCTGTTCCAGATTCTCAAGAGCTAAGACGATGTGGTGTATGCTGTCCAGTATAGATTTACAATGTCTTTATCTTGTGGTGCAGCTCAATGACGGCATCTCTTTCTTGGTGTTTTTACTTATCCATCGCAATGCTTTGATAAGAGGGAAGGTCTTACTGTATAGCGGGTGTTATCATGTGGGGATTAGACACCTCAGCATATTTCATCTGAAGATTAACTATTCTATCGTTATATTGGGAGGGAGGTTAGGTTAGGTTAGGTTGATCTTCAAGTGAAATAAGTTTGGGTGTCTAATCTTCAGGTGGTTCGTCTTGTTATCGTTTTTACTTAAAAAAAGTAGGAGAGGCATTTTGATAAAGAGGGACAAACAGTAGAGGCATCGGAGCTAAGGTTACACTACAAGAGGCATTCTCATCTAGACTCAGGGTTGTTGTGATTTAAATCACATGATTTAAATCAGAGTAAAAAAATCATGATTTAAATCAAAATGATTTTTTTACTAATAACTGTTTTCTCTTTTTATTCTACATGATTGAAAAGTATATGCAATGCAGCAGGCTAATAACATTATTTGGATTTACATAATTATGTACTGTACTATAGTCTGTTCTCTCCAGTTTTGCGAAACTTTGATCATATCATAAGGTCTCATTATTAATGTATATATTTACATGAAATATATTGTTATCTAAGATAATAAATACTATTGAAATTCAGAAATCATCACATCCCAGGACCTTTGGTTTGAAGAGCAGGAGGAACAATGCTAGTAATGCCATCAGACACGATGGAACACAGTGACAGATTCTATTGAATCTTATTTAAAGAACTGGGAGACCCTTGTCAAAGTGTGCAAAGAAAATAGTGAAGACATTGATAAGAAAATTGAAAGGAAAGTTAATGATAAGGCATTAAAAAGAACTGCAGAAGACTATTTAGAGAGACTTAAGCCTACTGCTGTGGCATTGGACTGTGTCCAGAGAGAACATACCCTATTAAGTGATGCTGTAGAAATCTGGGTAAAACTGAAAACTGATATTAAGGAGTATTTAACAGATAAGAAGGATATGGATGATTTTGAAAAAAGAATCAAAGTAGCATTGACACCTGCCCATTTTCTAGCTAATGTGATAGATCCAAGGTATCAGGGCAGACGTCTGACTCCTGAGCAGCGAGACATTGCAGAACAGTATGTGTGCGAGTCTCTTCCACATTTCCTTTCAACATTAATGTCCTTCCATGGAAGAAGTGCACCATTTAAAGAGGTCTACTTTGGTAAAGATGTAAAATCTCTCTCACCCCTTGCTTGGTGGCAGTATTTTGCCAATGATATTACAGAAAATGTAATGGATGTTCCTAGGCAATTATTTACAGCTGTTGCATCATCAGCAGGGGTTGAGAGAATTTTTTCCACATATGGATTTGTACACTCAAAGGTAAGAAATCGCCTAGGATAGGAAAAGGCATCTAAGCTTGTCACAGTACATAAGCATTGCAATGTTCAACTAAGCTAATTTAAATGTTTTGAACTATTTTTGTTGTTTACTGAATGAGAATGTTGTGTAGACTTGAAGTTATTACCGGTAATTCTTAACACACTATAATCCTACAATTGTAAGAAAATAAACTTGTTACCAGTATTATTTTTATTACAAAATGAGAATATTATTCTGTTGACTTGAAGAAGTTAAGTTATTAATTTTTGACACACTGTAATCCTATAAGAGCATTTATGTTAAATTTCATTATTACGTTTGGCTTTGTTCACTCAAATGTAAGATATGTTACCAGTTTTCTTTTATTTTACAAAAAGAATATTTTTGTGTTAAATTCCATTGGTACATCTACTGCATAAATATCTTAATGCCAATTTTTTTTTATTGTCCTGAATAAGCTTTGGTTGAAAAATACTGTTTTTATGGTTTAAAAATACTATTTTAATGCAATTAGTAAAAAAAATCGATTTAAATAAAAAAAATCCGATTTAAATCAAATAAATCGGTTTTCTTTATTTTTTTTTTAAAAATCATGATTTTTTCCAACCCTGTCTAGACTACATAAATAACCGCTTCAACATAACATGGAAGAAGCTGAAATATGCTAATGATCTCACAAGTTTCACAGTAAAATTTTCTTTCTTTCACTGGCAAAAAGTCTTACCGCTTTAGTTTTTTTTCTTCAGATCATTTCATTCTTTTCACGCCATCTTCCATCCCTCTTCTGCCTTAAGATACTATCACTTGTAGAGGAATGTTACCTTGAAGTTTCTGATCACCTTAAGATTAGACCCTTTGCTTATTTTACCCGTTTATATAACACTCTAATGCTTGCTGGGGGAATGGTTAGGTTAGGATGGGTTAGGTTAGGATGGGTTAGGTTAGGTTAGGATGGGTTAGGTTAGGTGAGGTGACATTGGGTAAATTAAATATATGTTAGGCTAGATTAGGTTAGGATAGGTTAGGTTAGGTTAAGTTAACGGAGATTGTGTTTCATAGGTTCTAATAGATTAGCGTTTGGTTAGGTTAGGTTAGGTTAGGTTAGGTTAGGTTAGGTTAGGTTAGGTTATCTTCATTTTTCTTTGGTTAGATTAGGTAATGTTAGAGTAACAATAGGTTAGGTTAATGTTAGAAGGGGTGGGAGTGCTTATCTTTAAATATGTCAAGCCTTTATATAATGACCCAAGTCTCCACCAAAGTTTAACTACATCTTATCTGCCTTAATAACTGGTCAATAGACTTTTTATTTAAGAAGGTTCATACAACGCTTCTACTTCAGTCTACAACAAAAAGAAACATTATGTTAACATTATCTCACCACACCTGATCATTTCCCTTACAGGTAGAAATATTTTGCTGTAGATGTCGTAGATGAAAAGCCTTCAAAGGGGGGTCGTCGTGTTTCAACCCGAGTTTTAAACTAGATGAGTCCTGAGGGACACAGCAGTACAGTACTTAACGGGGTGGTGTGGCGGTAAGATTAACTAATTCCAATATCATAAATTAATTTTATTGGAATTATTTAATTTTACCGCCACACCACCCCGTTAAGTACTGTACTGCGGTGTCCCTCAGGACTCATTTAGTTTAAAACTCAGGTTGAAACACGACGACCCTCTTCAAGGGAAGATGTTGTTTAATAATACGGGCGTGTATTCACTCACCCAATACCATACTTGCTAATAAACCAAGTGTGTGTGGCAGGGTGATAAGCCAAGTGTGTGTATGTGTGGCAGGGTGATAAACCAAGTGTGTGTGGCAGGGTGATAAACCAAGGGTGTGTGGCAGGGTGATAAGCCAAGTGTGTGTGTATGTGGCATGGTGATAAACCAAGTGTGTGTGGCAGGGTGATAAACCAAGCGTGTGTGGCAGGGAGATAAACCAAGCATGTGTGGCAGGATGATAAATCAAGTGTGTGTGGCAGGGTGATAAACCAAGTGTGTGTGGCAGGGAGATAAACCAAGCATGTGTGGCAGGATGTTAAACCAAGTATGTGTGGCAGGGTGATAAACCAAGTGTGTATGGCAGGGTGATAAACCAAGTGTGTGTGGCAGGGTGATAAACCAAGTGAGTGTGACAGGGTGATAAACCAAGTGTGTGTGGCAAGGTGATAAACCAAGCGTGTGTGGTAGGGTGATAAACCAAGTGTGTATGGCAGGGTGATAAACCAAGTGTGTGTGGCAGGGTGATAAACCAAGCGTGTGTGGCAGGGTGATAAACCAAGTGTGTGTGGCAGGG
The DNA here is from genome assembly GCA_958450375.1 of Homarus gammarus. NCBI lineage: Eukaryota > Metazoa > Arthropoda > Malacostraca > Decapoda > Nephropidae > Homarus > Homarus gammarus. The sequence goes on along the minus strand of CAUDMG010003564.1, from coordinate 641,849 downwards.
TGATAAACTTTCATCTCCCAGGGGTGAGGAGGAGATAATAGGAGGAGGAAAACGATGGAGAAGAGAAGAGGAATGAGGAGGAGAACGAAACAATCCCTCAGGGTTGGGCGGAAGTGACATCACCCCGGGGGTTTGGAGGGGACATCTCCCTCGGGGTTAGGAGGGGATATCACCCCGGGGGTGAGGAGGAGACTTCACCCCGGGGGTTAGGAGGAGACATCACCCTCGGGGGTTAGGAGGAAACATCACCCCGGGGGTCAGGAGGAGGAGACATCACCCCGGGGGGCAGGAAGAGGAGACATCACCCCGGGGGTCAGGAGGAGGAGACATCACCCCGGGGGGCAGGAGGAGGAGACATCACCCCGGGGGTCAGGAGGAGGAGACATCACCCCGGGGGTCAGGAGGAGGAGACATCACCCCGGGGGTCAGGAAGAGAAGACATCACCCCAGGGGTCAGGAGGAGGAGACATCACCCCGGGGGTCAGGAAGAGAAGACATCACCCCAGGGGCCAGGAGGAGGAGACATCACAACGGGGGTCAGGAGGAGGAGACATCACCCCGGGGGGCAGGAGGAGGAGACATCACCCCGGGGGTCAGGAGGAGGAGACATCACCCCGGGGGTCAGGAGGAGGAGACATCACCCCGGGGGTCAGGAGGAGGAGACATCACCCCGGGGGTCAGGAGGAGGAGACATCACCCCGGGGGGCAGGAGGAGGAGACATCACCCCGGGGGTCAGGAGGAGGAGGACAGAAGAGGAAAAAGCTGACACTAAGATTTCTTCCCGAGTCTTCCTGTGAATTCTAATGACATACACACACTCAGCAGACATGACACACTCAGCAGACATGACACACACTCAGCAGGCATGATAACACACACTCAGCAGACATGATGGCACACACTCAGCAGACATGACACACACTCAACAGACATGATGACACACACTCAGCAGACATGATGACACACACTCAGCAGACATGATAGCACACACTCAGCAGACATGATGGCACGCACTCAGCAGACATGATGGCACGCACTCAGCCGACATAATGACGCACACTCAGCAGACATGATGACACACACTCAGCAGACATGATGACAAACGCTCAGCAGACATGATGAAAAACACTTAGCATACATGATGACACACACTCAGCAGACATGATGGCACACACTCAGCAGACATGATGAGACACACTCAGCAGATATGATTGACACACACTCAGCAGACATGATGACATACACTCAGCAGACATGATGACACACACACTCAGTAGACATGATGACACACACACTCAGCAGACATGAAAACACACTCTCAGCAGATATGGTGACACACACTCAGCAGACATGATGACACACTCAGCAGACATGATGCCACACTCAGCAACATTATGACACACACTCAGCAGATATGATGACACGCACTCAGCAGACATGATGGCACACACTCAGCAGACATGATGACACTCACTCAGCAGACATGATGACACACACTCAGCAGAAATGATGACACACACTCAGCAGACATGATGACAGCAAAAATGATTACACACTCAGCAGACATAATGGTACACAGTAAGCAGACATGACGGCACACACTCAGCAGACATGATGACCCACACAACCACACTCAGCAGACATGATGACACAAACTCAGCAGACATGATGACACGCATTCACCAGACATGATGACACACACTCAGCAGACATGATGATACACACACTCAGCAGACATGATAACACACACACTCAGCAGACACGATGACACACACGAATCAGACATGATGACACACTCAGCAGACATGATGACACACACTCAGCAGACATGATGACATACACACACTCAGCAGACATGATGTCACAAACTAAGCCGACATGATGACACACACTGAGCAGACATAATGACACACACATTCAGCAGACATGATGATACACACTCCACAGTCTTGATGACACATACTCAACAGACATGAGCCCTTGAAACACACTTTGTTAATGACACACACACACACACACACACACACACACACACACACACCAAGATCGAGACATCACCAAAATAGTGGAAAAAGGGGGGAACGGAATTCTCTCCTTCAGACGCATTAAACTGCCTGTGAGAACCAATTTACTTGCGGGGGTCGAAGCGTCGAAATGGTTGAAACCTCTGAAAAGCGTGATTATCCCTGTTGGCTTCTATGGTGGTCCTTATCTCGGCTGAGGTCACGGCCTGGGGGCGGGGAAAGGTGGGGATGGGTAGAGAGGAGTGGGGAGGAGTGTGGAGGGGAGGAGCGGGAAGGAGTGGGAAAGGGAGGAGTGGGGAGGAGTGGGAAAGGGAGGAGCGGGGAGGAGTGTGTAGGGGTGGGAAGAGGAAGGGTGGGGAGAGAAGCGGTGCGGAGGACTGGGGAATGTTGAGTTGGAGTGGGGAGGAGCAAGGAGATGCGGAGAGAGGTAGGTAAGAGTGAAGGGGTATGGGGAGAGGCAGGAAGGGGTTGGGAGGAGAGGGGCAGGCCGAAGTGGAATTCATAGGAGAGGCTGTGAGGCCTTTATGGGGTATGAAGTGAGTGTAAGTGGTTACGGACTTATGGTTCATAGCTGAGGTTGTGGTTCATACTTAGGGTTGTGGTTCATACTTCGAGTTGTGATTATTAGGTAGGGTTGTGGTTCATGGCTAGGGTTGTGGTTCATGGCTAGGGTTGTGGTTCATGGCTAGGGTTGTGGTTCATGGCTAGGGTTGTGGTTCATGGCTGGGGTTGTGGTTCATGGCTAGGGTTGTGGTTCATGGCTAGGGTTGTGGTTCATGGCTAGGGTTGTGGTTCATGGTTGTGGTTCATGGCTAGGGTTGTGGTTCATGGCTGGGGTTGTGGTTCATGGCTAGGGTTGTGGTTCATGGCTAGGGTTGTGGTTCATGGCTGGGTTGTGGTTCATGGCTAGGGTTGTGGTTCATGGTTGTGGTTCATGGCTAGGGTTGTGGTTCATGGCTAGGGTTGTGATTCATGGCTAAAGTTGTGGTTCATGGCTAGGGTTGTGGTTCATGGCTAAAGTTGTGGTTCATGGCTAGGGTTGTGGTTCATGGCTAGGGTTGTGGTTCATGGCTGGGGTTGTGGTTCATGGCTATGGTTGTGGTTCATGGCTATGGTTGTGGTTCATGACTATGGTTGTGGTTCATGGCTATGGTTGTGGTTCGTGGCTAGAGTTGTGGTTCGTGGCTAGGGTTGTGGTTCATGGCTAGGGTTGTGGTTCATGGCTATGGTTGTGGTTCATGGCTAGGGTTGTGGTTCATGGCTAGGGTTGTGGTTCATGGCTAGGGTTGTGGTTCATGGCTATGGTTGTGGTTCGTGGCTAGGGTTGTGGTTCATGGCTAGGGTTGTGGTTCGTGGCTAGGGTTGTGGTTCGTGGCTAGGGTTGTGGTTCATGGCTAGGGTTGTGGTTCATGGCTATGGTTGTGGTTCGTGGCTAGGGTTGTGGTTCATGGCTAGGGTTGTGGTTCATGGCTAGGGTTGTGGTTCTTACGTGAGATACAGAGTCGGGAACGGAGGCACACCCTTTGCCTGGTTACCTTAAGATAAACAAAAGCCTTACCCTATAATCTCTCAATTGCTCAACGTTGCAAGGTAGAAGGGCGTCCCGTCCTACTGTCACTGTGATGTTGGGGACGTTATCTGTGAACTTCGGCAGGAGTCCCACGTCCTCGCTGCTTCCTGGAGGGCGAAGGAGAAGATCAGTGAGAGTCTGGGTGTGTGGGAGAGGGTGAATAAATGTGAGAGAGAAGTGGGTCTGTGCGGGGGAAGTGTGGGTGTGTGTAGGAGAGTCTGGGTATGTGGGAGAGGGACTGGGTGAGTGTGAGAGGGACTGGGTGAGTGTGGGAGGGATGAAGAGAGTGTTGGACAGAGGAAACTAACATTGAATATACAGATGAAAAGAATAAAAAGGTGACCCATTATTATTCCTTTATTCAGTAGAAAGGAAATATCACACAGTTAATATCAGGTTAACGTACAGTCCCGGACATTTCCACGTTAGACACACACTCACAAAGGTGAACCCGTAAATGTGAGACTTGGGATTCTGCAGCAACAGACAGAGATTCATTTATCTGGTAACAATGTGAGTTTGGCGGGGGAGGGGCATTTATGAGCACATAGATTGTGGATAGGATTGAATCTATATCTTGTAGAAGCAGCGAAGTTTTGTCTAACCCCTTATTACGAGATGGAATTTCCCCAGCTGAATAAATTTGTAATTGGGGACTTGAATGTTAATCGGTTTGCGGATCGTGTTCCGGGGTAATGGTTCGCCAGTGCAGTTGGCGAGTTGTCCGGTCTTCTCGGACTATTCCCTGACACTGGGTCATACAACTCGTTAACTTAGGGTGTGGTTGTTGTGTTAGCAACAGCTTCTGCACCTTAAATAAATTCACGTCCAGATGGCCCTAGGGCCGGCCATCCTCATACACGAAGGGCAACCATTTCTAACTTTACTTATGTGTGGAGTGGAGGGAGGGAAGGGGGGGGGGGGAGGAGGCAGACAGCCGAGACACCCACTATAACTTTTTGTTACCTCTAAATTTACATAATTTAATAAACTTGTGACTATAATACTCTTTCATAATACGATAATCACTCATATCGTTAATATTGACATAAGCAACCCCCTGTAATGACACATGTTGTTTAGGTAATAGGCGCCCATGCTACTTCTATTAATCTCTGAGACCATATGTAAACGAGGAAGCATGTGAGTCATCAACGTTGCCGGACCATGTAATGAGTAAAATTAAATCAAGTTGTTCTAAAATATTCTCCTCGTTCCAGACTGCCGTGTGCACCTCACGTCTCGCCAAGTCACTTGAGAGTTGCCAAATCAAAATGTTTTCTACAATACATATCTCACTTCCAGATGACTTTACAATGATACTGGATTAGGAATGATAACTAATATTTTTGTAGATTGCCGCCATATTTATTACGCCCTACTGACAATATAATTCAGGTTGTGTGGATCTGTTATACCTGTTTATGGTGCAACCAAGAGGTAATGAATACGCATTACTGTTATTTATAATAAATGTGTTTGCCAGCTTTCTGGGTATGTTTTATGGCAAATTACTTTATACCAGCAGGAACCTAGAGAACTTCAATGAACTCACCCCCCCCCCCGACCCCCATCCCCCGACACCACGACCTTCCCTGATCCACCCCCTGACCACCCCGACCCTCACCCTTAGCCCCCCTCCCCCAGACCCATGAATCCCCAAGTGCTATATGATATAAGATGATGTAAGGAACATAAAAATTAAGTATTTTAGTGAGGTGATCTTTGCTAGTGCACTTGCTATATTAGACCTCATGATATCACCCTAGGAGGTGACAAGGCCAATATTAATACATCTATATCAGTATAGGTTGCTACTAGCTTGAAGAAATCTGTAAACTTGAAAGAATGGGTACCTGCACAGAAGAGCTCCTCACTGCCTGTGCCGTGCATTGAGTACCTGAATTAGATTCAGGTGGTCATTTCTTCCTGGCCTCACTGCTGTAGGTAAACGTTTCCAGACTCTTCTTCTGCTTCAGCTTCTTCTTTGCATTATGGTCTATGTCTGTTGTTCTTCACACTATCTGTAAGTTTTTTAGTCAGCAGTTTGCTAGGATGTTTTCTTTTCTTAGTTATTTAGGAGAGGGGGGGGGGGTGTTGTACTGCTAATTCGGGTTGTTTGGGCTTGTGCCCGTGCCCGCCTTGTTTCGGCCATTTTCAGACTTTTTGCTTTTCCTTGTTTACATGTTTTAGTCCCCCCCCCCTTCCCTCCCCCTTTTTTTCCTTCTTGTGTGGTGCTCCACACGAAGGGCGTCGCTTCGTTGTTTGGTTTTCCCCACATGGGTGGCTCTCTTTTTCCACCCTCTGCTTGTGTTTTCTCTCGTCCAGCCCCATGCACAGAGTCATTACTCGGTTTCGTTGTCTGGCCCGGGTTTTGGTGGCAGAGACAGACGTTTGTAGTCCCTTCTTCTTCCCTGCTCCATTGTTTTATTTCTCCTGTTTGTTTTTCATCCCCAGCTCCATAAGGTGCCTTGCTCGGCCCCGAGGGGTTTGGCCAGGTTCCAACAGGATGGCCACTCTGCCTGTTCAGCCCATGCCCAGTGCGTAGACGATGACAAGTTCGACTAGAGTCACTGTATGGTGTGCTCTGAGTGGGTGGCAGGGCTTCTCCGCGACGCCGAAGGAGATGTGGACACCTCCCACATTTTCTAGCAACAGCTTCGGCACCGCTGGGTGGCAGCCTACAGTTCCGCCAGACACCGGGGCACCCCCCTTTCCTGGAGGGACCATGATCTCTGTTCTCGGTTGAGGATGTGCTGCCACCGAGGCCCAATGGGTAGAGACCACTCTACCGAGAACCCCAGGCCGAGCTCTCCTCCTCCAGCGTCCCAGTCGGCCACCGGGGAGCCCACCTCTCTCCACCCTGGGGCTTCGGGCTTTCCACAGGGAGTTGAGTGCTCACTCTTCCTCCTGTCGCCACCGTCACGGCTCTGGGAGTTCTACAACAGGCACCACCGCCCCAGGTAGCCTAGGGCAGCGGCCAAGGGGAAGCGAGCTTGCTAGGAGGAAGCGGCAGTCTCTGAACCCCTCGACTCCGCAAGGGCCCCAGCTGGTTTGTCCCGGCAGCCCAGAGTGTCCTTGGAGAGACAGTCCTCACCCCCCTTCGGACCTTCACCTTCACCAGCTCCCTTCAGGTGGCTCGGCTAGGACGGGCCCTTCTCCCCTACCGACCTACTATGGCTCCCTCCCCCCGGGTCAGGCGACCTTCCACGGTGCCACCGGGGAGGACGGCCCCTCTACCTCCTCCATCGCTCTGTCTAGGTTCAGTCCCTAGCCGCCCAGATGTCGCAGCTGGAAATGCTGGCCATCCTGAGTAGTGCACCCACACCCCCCTAGCCTTGCCACTGAAGATGTTGGAGGATCTGTCTTCTTGGTTTGGGGCGCAGCAGCTGCAGCAGCAGCAGGCCCAGGCCCCCTCCACCCAACATCTTGTGGCATGAAGATCCAGCCCTTTCTCCCCCTCCCCGTACCCTTCAGTGTTCTCGGAGTCCGGTTACGAGCCAAGGAGGGCCTGGTCCTCACAGGGGCTGCCTGACTCCTGCGGCTCAGATCAGGGGCCGGTCTCAGCACCTTCTCCAGCCCCTACAAGGCCCAGGCCTTCGTCAGGAGAAGGTACCCCCTCCCCTCCCCGGGCCACGAGAACCTCCACGGCGTCGCCGGGGGGGACGGTCCCTCTAACTTTTCCATCGCTCAGTCTAGACTGGCTCCAGCCACACAGACGTCGCAGCCAGAGACGCTGCCCCCCCCACCCACCCCCCCTCCCCCGTCAGGGCACCCACCCTCCCAGCCTTGCCCCTGGAGATGTTGAAGGCTCTGTCTTCCTGGTTTTGGGCGCAACAGCTGCAGCAGCTGCAGCAGCAGCAGGCCCAGGCCATCTCCGACCACCCTCCTTTGGTTCGGGGATCCCTCCCTCGCTCCCCCTCCGCAGACCCTTCAGTGTTCTCGGAGTCGGGTTCCGAGCCAAGGAGGGCCGGGTCCTCACAGGGGTTGCCTGACTACTCCGACTTGGACCAGGGGCCGGTCTCAGCAACATCTCCAGTCTTTACAAGTCTTATGCCTTAGTCAGGAGAAGGGAACTTTCCCACACCTATGGATGCTCCCCTCTCTTTTAAGACACAGGATGACATCATTAGCCAGGGGGCGTACAAGTGGGCTCGGGTTCCACGGGACTGGTTTGTGCACCGGCACCAGGGGAGACTGGCCATTTTATTGAGAATAAAGAGGGGAGAGGACTTAGTCTTCTCTCCCAGGTTCCGACCTAGAGGTCGGCCGACGGGCAGACAACTAGGTTAAGAGTACTTTGAGTTCTGACAGCTCCACCTGTCAAAAAGGGAGATGATCCCAGCCCTGTTAGGAACGTCCCCAGTCGCGACCCTGGACGCTTTCGACTCTCTGGCCTCCTGTTTCGTGGGAAGGCCCCACGTCCCTACGACTCCACTGGCCTTCCTGAGGACCCACACCTTCTCACAAGTCCGGGAAGGGGGTCAGTGGAAATCGGCCTCCTGTTTCATCGCACGATGCCTGTCTCACCAGGTGTCAGCCACACCCTGCGTGGCAATGAGTCTCACCCCTCGACCCATAGGGAGCACGCTAGAAAAAACAAGTTATGTAGCTTAATCTAAGGAAAAATAAATTCAAATGGTCCTTCGTGTGCTTACTGCTCCCCTTACATCCTAGCACCCTCCTTCCTGTGGAATATGGCAATTGCTCTAGCAAAACTCACCTCACTAAAATAAGGGCTTTGAAGTTTGCTGAAAAGCCAATTTTCGGTGAGTGAACGAAGCTAGTGCACGCACTTATCTCACCCTTCCTTCGGCTCCATCCCCTTGCTATTCTTGATGTAGGTTTTGGAAAGTAATGACCACCTGAATCTAACTCAGGTACGCCGTGCACAGTGCAGGAGCTCTTCTGCACAGGTACCTATTCTCTCAAGTTTACAGATTTCTTCAAGCTAGTAGCAGCCTATACTGATATAGATGTGTTAATATTGGCCTTGTCACCTCCTAGGGTGATATCTTGAGGTCTAATACAGCAAGTGCACTAGCTTTGCTCACTCACTAAAACTAGGCTTTTCAGCAAGCTTCAAAGCCCCTATTATATACAGGTGGTTGTGACTGAGTGACTCATCAAGTTTCTAACTGAGATACAAGCATGCAACATTACTCAATTTTTGCACCAAGGGGTAATTGGGGTCACTGATCACAAAAAGCATATCACAATTCGCTTTTTTGACATGATATGTGCCCCCAATAAATAAATAATAATAATAACAACAATGGCCCTCTGAGGCCTTCGAATTGCCAGCGTTGCCTTATATTCTAAAGCACACGTCCGTAAGAAGGTCAGAAAACTGCTCTACCGATTTTTATGAAACTTGATGACGATACCCTGTGGGATCCCTGAAGTGTTTGTCGCCACTTTTTTTCTAATCCGTTACCACAAAATAATAATAAATAAAAATGATAACACTGTGGCATCGTGCACTCTAACTTGTCAACGAAGTTGTCCAACCCCCATTTAGGGATGTTTTGTGGGGTATAAAGAGGCCAAATACACAAATACCATTCGTGTAATAATTTTATATCTGTAGACTTAACACCAATGATTTTCATGCCTGACCCACCCTCCCCCGACCCGACTTTATTCAGTTGTCTGGTAATATGTTTCACGAGGAGCTGTCCCGGTGTGTTACAGACAAAAAACACTCATTATTATTATACGAGATTAATGTTTTGATGCTAATGTTCAATATAATTAAATGCATCCATTATTTATTTGGTCACGAAAGGCGGGATCATCCCCTATCAACCCTAGATTAGGTGAATGCCTTGGATTCAAGAGTCGATACTCTCGGGGTTCACACTTTTCATGGAGTGTGGATTGACAATGCTGAGTGTTACAGTTGGAAAGTCCCAAACTGTACATCCACTAAACGTACTGTACATCCACTTTATGTATAGTTGGCTCCACTCCTGCGTTTACCATTTAGCATTGCCAATCCTCTCTCTCCCTGAGGTCTGAACCCTCGAACTCACAAGTGTGAACCCAAGCATTCGCTAGTGAGCAGGAAGGAGAGTGGAGGGGTGTGTCGGGATTGTTGTCTTTCTGTGGGAAGGAGACTGGGTACTAGTAGGGGGATGAGGACGGAAAATGTACAGTATATCAGTTGGAAGTGATTACAGTACAATGAAGGATAAAATTTTGACAATACTGACGGGGTATCGTCTGCTAAATGTAATCGTGTAGTGCTAGCCAGAAGAAAATACTAAGGTTGCGATAGAATGAGAAGGGGATGAATCCATGTTCTAAGTAAGGTGTTCCTTTGCAAAAATGGGTCATTTACAACATAAGAACATGAGAATATAAGAAAGGAGGAAACTACAGCTGGCCTATTAGCCCAAACTGGGCAGTCCCATGTACACCCAACCTCTATCACTCATATATCCATCCAACCTATGTTTGAAGCTATCCAGTGCATTCGAGTTAATGATGATGTTTGGTAACTTGTTCCACTCATCCACTACTACATTTCCAAACTATGGTTCACTTATCTCGCCCTAAATCTAAATTTGGGTAATTTAAGACAATTGCTACGAGTTCGTTCCTGGTTGGATAGTTTGAGTACCTTTGTTATATCACCTTTGTTTAACCCTGACTTCCATTTAAACACCTCGATCATATCGCCCCTCACTCTACGTCTCTCGAGGGAATGCAAATTAAGATGCTTTAACCTGTCTCTGTACTCAAGGTTCCTAATGCTCTGGATTAGTCTAATCATTCTCCTCTGAATTCTTTCTAGGGATTCTATATCCATTCTGTAGTACGGTGAACAGAACTGAACCGCGTGATCCAGGTGAGGTCTCACAAACGCAACATATAGTTTTAAGATGACCTCGCTAGTCTTGTAACTAACACGCGATTTGACTTCGAGCGTGGCCCACGTCTATTGTTCCCAAATTACATGTCTACGATTATTATACATTCACTTAACTACATCCACTTAACATACATCCACACCTGAAGGATGCTAAAGTATCCTAAAATACCAATGGGAATTAAAGAAAATGGAAAGATAGGAAAGAATTAAAATTAAATAAAAAATATCCTCAGGCATCTCCAATTTTTTTAGTGGGAATTAAAGAATGAAATTTTGAGTGGCGTCCTGCAGCGTGACAAGAGGTGATCAATCTTCATTTGTCAGACTTAATTTACATCGGCCGTCACAGAGGAAGATGGTAAGTGGGAACCGAGAGGAAGACAGGGAAGCGGAGGAGGGGAAGAGAGAGAGAGAAGAGGGGGGAAGGGAAGAGATATTGGAAGAGGGAAGAGGCAGAGGGAGAGGGGGAGAGAGAAGAGAAGAGGAGAGTGGGAGAGGGAGAAAGAGAGAGAAAAATAAAGAGAGGGGGACTAGAGGAAAAAAGAAGGAAGAGAAGGAGAGACAGAAATGAGATGCTGAAGAGTAAACGAAGAGAAGAGAAAGTCACACGGAGGAGAGAGAAGGAAAGGGAAGGAAAAAGAATAGGAAAACGAACACGGAGAAAAACACGAAGTGGGTTAAATGAAGCGTAGAGGGAAGTGATGCAGAACAGAACACAGAAAGAGAAAGAAAACGCCAGATAAGAGAATGGGAAGAGAAAGGAGAAAAACGATGGAGAGAGCGAGAAAGAGAGAGATGGCAAAAAGATAGAAATATGACAAATAAAGAAACGAAATGGGAAAGAAAGGAAGAGATGAAGGAAAAAAAAGAGTAAAATGTAGATGGACAATAAATGATGATAATGGAGAAGATAAAGAGTGTGTGTGTGTGTGCGTGTGCGTGTGCGTGTGTGTGTGTGTGTGTGCGTGTGCGTGTGTGTGTGTGTGGAAAGGAATAATTGTTAATGAATGTTTGGTCTCAAGTACAATAACAGAACGATCGTGTGTGTCTGGAACAATAACACATACGTTCGTGGATGTTTCTGGTTAGTGCATAAATGTATCTACTTTGTGTCAGTGTGTAAACGCAAGTATTTTGTGTCTGTATGTAAGTAATAGGTTTGCATACGTTGTGTAAGCTTATGCGTTTCATGTGTGTGTAACTGTATGATTATGGATACATACGTACATTTATGTGTCTTGTATATATGTGTGTGTGTGTGTTATGCCATGTATTACAATGTTGCCCAGGAAGACCAAATGGCACAGATTGACTAAAAATGGTAATGGGTTCAGTTGAAATTCAATAAAGCCCCCATTAATTAAGTGGAGCTTTGGTTTAGGGTCTTGTGAAAGCATACAACATTATAATAATTTAATGGCTAAAATGTCTATCTATGTACACTGTCAACAAAAACTACTCGAGCACCTGGGCACGGTGAATGTGAGAATGTGGCTTGTCACCTCGGAATGGTTTCAGATTCTTCGTTCATTTTTTTCAGATTGGGTAACTTAATATAGCAGTACTTTTAAGTTCCAGGGGTAACAAACAATAAATGATAGGTAGTAGGCAGCTACCAAACAGGGAGGTACTACCGCCTGGGAAGATATTGGAAGCATAATGTGTTGTCTAATGGTAGACCCTGCTGCCATATGTGACCAAGTCCCAGGTTGATGATCTGACTTTCTGCCTCATTTACACACAATTGCAGGGTCTCAATTGTTTCTCTTACTTTGACAACACAACATACATATATTGTTTCCCACTATTGACCTTTTTTTTCATTTTTGTATTTCTTTATTATTATTATTATTATTATTATTATTACATTTTCGGCCCCCAGGCCCTGATGTGGGTCAGTGACCTGTGCCTGGGTGGGCTAATCCCCGTAAAAAAAAAAAAAAAAAAAAAAAAAAAAAAAAAAAAAAAAGGGGGGGGGGGCAGGTTTGTTGACTGCTTGAGAGGGAGGGTTAAGGTTCACTATTCCAAGATCTTACATTACACTTATAATAAATAAAGGGAATTTACGGTGAGTAACAATGTCAATGTGGCACTTTGCTTGACAAATGATCAATTAAATATTGATAAACTAGTGTATGGTAGATCATAAGCTGGACATTGACCAATAAAAGTTTCTGGTTCGACTCTTCATAACAAAGCTACAGTCACAGTAATCTAATTCTTAAGCTCACAACACACACATATAACACAATTACACAACCAATGGTCATGTAATATAAATCACTAGAGCAGTACTGATATACAAAACCTGAGTAAATGTTCCCCAAGTTGAGCCACGTCTGACTCTCTCACCGGCAGCCCGACTCAGGGATCCCAAACCTACCATTGTTTACTGAGGCTCGTCCTCTACATAAGTAACAACTATTTTTAACACTTTTATCTCAATACATTACATTATATATCAACAACATCAAGTACAATGTCATCATATATCAATACACTTTATACTTAAAACATTTAGAAACGTTAACATTAAACCCAGCAACCAAGTAGAGGACACTTACCAACACACACACGTTGGTAACCACTCAACTGCTAGTAACAGTATCTTGTGTAGGTGTGCACGTGTATGTATTTAGAGGTGTGTGCATTGTATGGGCTGAAGAAGAAGAGGAGGAGGAGGAGGAAGAAGAGGAGAGGACGGGAATCAAATAACATCACCGGTACCGGGAAGGATGGAGAGGAGGAGGAGGAGGAGGAGGAGGAGGAGGGGGAAGAGGAGGAGGAGGAGGAGGAGGGGTGTATGTGTCTTGTGTACGTGTGTGTATATTTCCTTGTATGTATATCAATGTGCGTCAGAGCATCAGCCAGGAATCACAGCAAGGGGGGTGAGAGAGAGGGAGGGGTGAGAGAGAGGGAGGGGTGAGAGAGAGGGAGAGGTGAGAGGGAGGGAGAGGTGAGAGGGAGGGAGAGGTGAGAGGGAGGGATAGGTGAGAGAGAGGGAGAGGTGAGAGAGAGGGAGGGGTGAGAGAGAGGGAGAGGTGAGAGAGAGGGAGAGGTGAGAGGAACAACATAACTTTCAACGGGATATTTGGTTTGGCAGCTTCTAGGCCGCGACGATTTGCCTAACACAATGACACAGGAAATTGACTCAACCAATAAGTTCGTCTTGTGACCGACCACGACCTACTGTGAGTGTCTGTCCCTCTACCAGCTTACTCCTCCTCCGTTTTCTTCCACTCCTCCATACGTCCTCCTCCTCTGTTCCCCTCCACTCCTCCTTACGTCCTCCTCCTCTGTCCCCCTCCACTCCTCCTTACGTCCTCCTCCTCTGTCCCCCTCCACTCCTCCTTACGTCCTCCTCCTCTGTCCCCCTCCACTCCTCCTTACGTCCTCCTCCTCTGTCCCCCTCCACTCCTCCTTACGTCCTCCTCCTCTGTTCCCCTCCACTCCTCCTTACGTCCTCCTCCTCCTCTGTCCCCCTCCACTCCTCCTTACGTCCTCCTCCTCTGTTCCCCTCCACTCCTCCTTACGTCCTCCTCCTCTGTTCCCCTCCACTCCTCCTTACGTCCTCCTCCTCTGTTCCCCTCCACTCCTCCTTACGTCCTCCTCCTCTGTCCCCCTCCACTCCTCCTCCTCTACCTTCACGTCTTCCTCTCTCTCTCTCATTTACTCTCAAATGTTTGATTCCGAAAATTCTTGTATTTTCCTTTGTATGTATGTATGTATGTATGTATGTAAGTATAATCAGGGGTGGATCAAATACAATTGTATTTGTATTTTAATTGTATTTAAATACATTTTCAATGTATTTGTATTTATAATTGTATTTTGGCACCCAGAAGAAAATGTATTTTGTATCTGTATTCGTCAAAAAGAGTTTGCATCCATTTGTGGAGAGGATTGATGTCATTGCCGCAGCTGCCATGGACCCCAGGTTCAAGTTGGCGTGGATTCCATGTGAGGAACTGCAGAAAGAAAAGATTTCGAAGATTGTGAACTTAATTATTGCTGAGTCTACCAAGGACCGCAAGGAGAAGGTCCAAGACAAAGATGGCATAATTGTCAAACGACCTGGTCTCTTTGGCTACATGCCTCCTCCTGGGCCATCGATGGCAAGCCCGTCAACAAACCACACTACAGTGGTGAAGACGGAGCTTGAAACGTACCTAGAGGAAGGTGTTGTGCCTTTTGACATCAACCCACTGAAGTATTGGCGTGATATCCTAACCTTCAAAATTCTGGGGCACTTTGCCAAGAGCATTCTAGGCTGCTGTGCACCGTCGCCACCTTCTGAGAGAGTGTTTAGCAAAGCTGGTAATTTTTACACTCCTGAGCGAGCTAAGTTGAGCCCAGAAATCTTCCGGGCATTAATGATGATAAAATGTAATTCTGATATGTAGGTATTGGGCTTGTATTTGACCGCTAAAAATCAGTATTTGATCCAACCCTGGTATGTATGTATGTATGTATGTATGTATGTACAGTATGTGTGTGTGTGTGTGTATGTATGTATGTATGTATATTCCTACTCCTAGAGGCTGGGTCACATTGAATCAAATTTGTATTGTGATGATGAAGCGCTGACCCTCTTCTCTTCCTTTAGGTTAGGTTAGGTTTTTTACATTTATAGTGAGAAATGTCTAGGTTGAGAAAAGCAGACAGAAGAGACAGGAGAGAAAGAGACAGTGAAGAGAGACAGAGAAGAGAGAGACAGGAGAGACAGAGAAGAGAGACAGAAGAGAAACACAGAGAAGAGAGAGACAGAAGAGAGAGACATCATCGGAGGTTCGTTTAGCAAGTTAATACCACATCCATATGTACTTACCGGGAGACTGTTCGATTGGTCGTACGTGAGAGAAGGAAGGGAGGGAGGAAGAAAGGGAGGGAGGAAGAAAGGGAGGGAGGGAGAAAGGGAGGGAGGGAGGGAGGGAGGGAGGGAGGGAGGGAGGGAGGGGAAGGAAGGAGGGAGGGAGGGAGGGAGGGAGGAAGAAGGGAGGGAGGGAGAAAGGGAGGGAGGGAGGGAGGGAGGGAGGGGGGGAGACACCAAAATGGGACCACTCTGCTTCCTTATGCTTATCAATGATGCCCTTAGAGAAACTCCCGCTCGCTGGAAATATGTCGATGACTACACCATTGGGATCTGTGTGAACAACTCGGCTCCCGACTACAGTGCCCTCCAGAATGTGTTGAACAGTCTCCAGAAATGGGCCACCAACAACATGTCACCATCAACCATACCAAGACCATGGCTATGCACATTAACCTCTTCTCTGACCTTGTCCCGCCTCTCTCCATTACTTTGGGCCTCAACACACCCCAGGTTGTGGATTCCACTAAGCTCCTCGGCGTCACTATAGATAACAAACTGAATTGGAAAATACACGTCAGTACAATTGTCAATTCTTCCAGTTTTCGCCTCCACCTCTTCCGCCGACTCAAGTCCCTCGGAATTTCTGCACCTGCTTACCTATGCCTCCCCTGCTTGCTCTTCCTCCCGAAATGCCACACAGCGGAAAAACCTAGAAAAAGTGCAAAAGAGGACGTGTAAAATTATTCTCTCCTCCTCCTACTCAACATATCAAGAAGCACTCAACACACTGGCCCTCTCGCTTCTCTCGGATCATCACCATGATTTGGGAAGAAGCTTCTTTACCATCTCGACACCGGCTCCTGCTTCCACCCGAAATCCCTCGTCCGTGAATTGCTGTTCGACACCACAACCGCATCTAGCTCATACGAGCACGTACTGATTGCTATAAGAACAGCCCAGTCCCAACCATTGTAAAATTATCAACAACACGTGTTAGGTTCTGAATAATAAGTTCTATATACAGGAGAGAACACAAACACCTGTATAGTTTTGTAGGTTCGGTTTACTGGATAAGAGTATGTACACAGAGGGAAGCAGCACTCTCCCTTGGCTAGGCTCCTTGTCAACTGCTATAGACGACGTATGGCAAGTGATACATTAGCAGCTTCCATACGTCGCCAGGCACATTAATTAAGCATGTGGGATATGGTAATAACATTGCCACACGCTGCTAGCTAGGCTGAATAAATAATACATAAATGGAGCACATACATAATATACATACATGATATATAATCCAGCATACATAATATACATACACCTCCCTCCCCCCTATACGCTCATAGCAAAGTCTTGAGCGGACCTTTTCTTTTGGATCCGTTCTGAGCGTCGAGGGACTTCATCACTGGGAAGGGTATGGGACTCAACACTGGTGGCGGGGCCAGCAGAAGGCATTGTTACGGGTCGGAGAAAACGGCGGTTCCTCCACCACACACGACCACTGGGTAACCGCACCTGGTAGTCCCGTGACCTGCCGAGACCCATGACTACGCCTACTTTGTCCCAACGTAGGGAGGTCGGGTCCTGAACACGGACTTGGGTGCCGACACTCAACCTGGGGAGAGAACGGGCGTGGTCATTGTAGCGGGCGACGACGTCCTGAACACGTTCGGCGGCTCGGCGATCACAATCCTCTGTCTTGGCCTGCCACTCCTTGGAGAAGGATTGAGGGTGAGCAGGGACACAAGAACGAAGGGGGCGTCCATACAAAACCTGGGCAGGGGAGCGTCCAGTGTAGTTAGGTGTGTTGCGGAGTTCAAGAAGACCCCTGTCGAAGGCCTCGCAGTCAATGTTCCCAGAAGGGGCCACCTTAAGGATGAGGTGCTTCAGGGATTTGACAGCAGCCTCAGCGTGGCCGTTGGACTGCGGGTAATGGGGCGATGACAACACATGCCGGACTCCCCATCGGTCGAGGAACGCAGCAAAGTCCCGGCTTGTGAACTGAGGCCCTCCGTCGGTTCGCAGGCGTACAGGAACGCCCACGTCACGGAAGTAGTGGCGGAACTTGCTGATGGTGGCGGCAGACGTCGTGTCATTACCGCACTTGATGACAACCGGCCAACCAGAGAAACGGTCGACGATAACAAGGAAGGACTTTCCTGACACACAGAAAAAGTCGGCCGACACAGACTCAAAGGGGCGGGTGGGGTTGTCGTCACTCATAAAGGGTTCCTGCTGCTGGCTGGGTTGTAATACGTGGCGGGGCTTACACACCTGGACAGCATTGGAGATGTCGGGGTCGATGCCAGGCCGGAACACAGTCTGTCTTGCACGCCGTTTGGTGGCCTCGGCTCCACAGTGACTGTCGTGGAGGCGAGCCAAGGCGTGGAGACTTGAAGCAGCAGGGACAACTACCGAAGGAGGGGTGTCACTGGCCAGAGGTAGGGGTAGGGCGGCAGCAGGGTAGTTGCTGCTCCCTTCGTGCACCCTGTTGGCGTGTTTTACCTCGAGAATCGGTGTTGGGAAGTCCTGGGAGATGATGGCCAACTCTTGGCAATGTCTGTAGGACAGCAAAGGAGTCGGGACGCCATTATGCACATCAATCCAGGCTTGACACGACCTGTTGCCAAAGGTGACGTGTGCATAGAGTGAACCTAGGGCCGGGGTCATCTGTGAACCATCTGCCATAAAGCGGAGATCCTTGGGGGGCGGTCCTAGATCACTTGGAGAGAGCCCCAAGCATTGCAAATGCTGGGGACCGATGACTGTAGCATCAGCGCCGGTGTCGGGCAACATCTGAAGACGGGATGACACACTGCGGTAGGTCACAATGACACTGATGTACTGGGGGACTTTGGTCCTGGGACGCTGGGGGGAGCACACATTCCTAATGTGGCTCGAGCGTTGTCAAGAGTCGTCGTACCTCTGATTGGAAGACTGTGGGCGGCCCTCTCTGGTGGAAGGGGGCTGAAGCTTCCGCCGACGCGGTCCTTGGGTTTGTTGGAAGGGCAACACTTGTCATAGTGGCCCAGACGACCACACACATTGCACTGGACGCGTTTGGCTGGGCACCGTACTGTGAGTGACCAGTGGCCCTTACGGTCACAACTGTTGCAGGTAGACTGAGCAGCTGGACACACCTGTGTTCCGTGCTGCTTACCACAGTTGTTGCAAAATAAACCGGGCGTGGACGTGGTGGGCGAAGGCGTAGGAACAGACTTCTTGTCCTTCTTGTACCGGGACACAGCGCGTACAGCTGTAGGGGGAGCACGGATGGCAGAGGTGGCACACCTGGCAGCCTCATAGGAGCGACATATCGTCAACACATCCTTAAGAGAAGAGGAAGAGTCGAGGGAGGTGAGGCGTTGGACAAGTTCCTCGTCCTTAACACCCATCAGGATCACCTGCCTCAACTGGGTCTCCTCGCACTGCTGGTGGTGGCCTGGACATATATCTACCTCTTCCGAGGCTCTCTTAAGACGCACGTAAAAGGCATCAAAAGACTCACCCTCCATCTGTCTGCAGCTAAACAATTCCCTCCTGCGCAGAGCTTCATTCTGCTGTCCTTTGATGTGCCGTTGTAGAACGTCCAGTACCTCCTCTACAGACAGCAAAGAGGTTGGGGGTACCTGCAACGTATGTTCCAAGACACGCTGAATTTCCAAGGACAGGCACATACGCAGCTGGATGAGTTGTTTAGGCTGTGACAAACTCTGGAGATCCACCATTGTAGAGTAATCAGTCCACCGTCGCCGCCATTCACGAAAAGTCTGGAAATTCACATCAGGCTTCAAGATGGGCGGTGTTTGAGCTGCTGCTTTAGGTGGGGCTGGGGGGTGTGAAGGAAGCATGGATGAGGTATCTGAACCAGTCAGTACCGAGGCAGTGTTAGAGCCAGGGGCTTGGTTAACAGTGAGGCGAGATATCAAGGCTTCAAACCGTTCACTGTCTTCCAATCTCCGTTGGTTGTCTCGTTCTGCCTCTGCTTGCCTTCTGTGCTCATCCGCCAAACGTCTGTGGGCTTCATCCTCGCGTTTCTCATCTCTCATAAACTTCAGTAAAGCAATTATCTCTGGAGACAACGCTGAATATTGAGGTGAGGGACTGCGCGATGTGGGGGCTGGAGCGTCGTGGCCGGCCTGGTCATCCATCTCTGCGGGGCTATCACCCGCCTGACTCATCCAGGCGCTGGGTCCACGGCTACGTAAGGCGTGAGACATAACTACTTCATCTGTGTACTGTGTCTTAAATCAGTGTTGACCGGTCAGCCCGTCGTATCAACAAGATTTCAGACAAAAAATTAATTAAATACACAGATAAGTAGATTATATATATAAAATATATATAAGGAAGCCGCGCGGTCAGCGAGTGTTAGTACATGTATGTGTGTGAGTGAGTGTGTGTCCCGGGCGGGCAAAGCGTCTCGCCCCAGCTGTGAGGGGGGGTGGAGGCGGCGCTGTGAGGGGGTGGAGGGAGAGGCGCGGCGACTCCCAGTCAGTCCAGTTACCCTCAGAACGCGGTCAGAGACGGGTGCACTGAACTCTACTCCTTACAAATGCCCAGAACGTGCCGTATACCTTGGGAATCCTTTAGAACAAGGTCACACATGAATGGCACGCAACACACAATGCACTAAACACTTCACAGAAAATCACTGACACTGCTCAAAGTTGCTAAATTCTTCGAGGAGAGGTGACGCGCGGGAGTTGGCCCAAGCGAGAGTCCATAGAGTCCATAGCCGGCTTTCTACAAACTTTGCACTATCACTCGTAATTATCCAGTAAGATCGGATCACTGCGCCATGTTAGGTTCTGAATAATAAGTTCTATATACAGGAGAGAACACAAACACCTGTATAGTTTTGTAGGTTCGGTTTACTGGATAAGAGTATGTACACAGAGGGAAGCAGCGGTCTCCCTGGCTAGGCTCCTTGTCAACTGCTATAGGCGACGTATGGCAAGTGATACATTAGCAGCTTCCATACGTCGCCAGGCACATTAATTAAGCATGTGGGATATGGTAATAACATTGCCACACGCTGCTAGCTAGGCTGAATAAATAATACATGAATGGAGCACATACATAATATACATACATGATATATAATCCAGCATACATAATATACATACAACACGTAGTTAACCAGTGTGTTCACTCCCAGTCAGTCTTACCTTTTGCACTGTTACTATTTTGAAATGCTATGTAGGAATGACTGTTTCCCCACCTAGTTATTATATATCATATTTGTATCACTTATGTTACTTGCATATTATTTCTCAATCAAGTGACCCATTCCCCAATTTTGTAACTGTATATTTTCAGCCTTCTGCCTGCCATGCTCTTTCAATCAATCATTAATTATTAACTATTATTATTATTACACAACACGTACAAATATTGCCATACACATAAACACACATGCCCACGTACAATGCATACACACATACCCAGGCATACCTACAGTACATACACAAATACACACATACACCCCTACCAACATACCCATAAGGGGCTCTCAGATGAAACCATTCTTAATCTAAACTCCACACGTTGAAACAGTATAGCACCTTCATGTATCCAGGCTTCAGCACGCAGGTATTCGCTAATTTGATTCCAGACCAAAGCCGCCCGAGTGTGAGGCGTTGGTCACAGAGACGCACCTGACACAATACTACAGAGATCCAGGTAAAATGATTCGTCACTTATTAACGTCTCTTGTCTCACCAGCCTCATCCCTTAGAGACCAAGATTGGTTAGTGGGAGCAGTAGTGTTGAGGTATCTGGGTTAAGTTAGGTCTCTCTCTCTCTCTCTCTCATACAGCCAGGGATGTAATTATCACACTCAATCAATCTCTCTCTCAAACACACGCATACACATATATACATGCACACACACTCACTCCCTATCTCTGTACGTCACACACACACACACACACACACACACACACACACTTTCTCACCAGACGAGACATATCTAAATTTCTGACAAAAGGTTATCATGATTAATACATGGAATATCTGATACTGTAAAACATCTGAGAAAGGTTGGTAATGAGAATTGAATCATTACATAACAAGTTGGAGTCTTAGCTCACCTGAGGCACAAGCAGGTGACCACTTTGACGACTCGAAAGAATAATATTTTATGTGTCTAACATTTTTGGTTATATTAATTATTTTATGTGTGCAAATTTGGTTTTGGTGAATTAATTATTATATGGGAATATTGTCACTGGAATATATGTAGAAACAGATCTCTGAAATATTCTAATTACTACAACTACTACTTTTGGTATGGCCTCGATCCTCCCCTCACTTAGCTATATTATTACCTATCATAAGGCAAAAGTGTCTACCCTGAGCTAGTTAAGCCGCAGGAATTCAGATGACTGTTGCCTCGTATTCTATGTCTGCGACTGTTGTTGTTTTAATGGCCAATGATCTTGTTCCCCTGAGTTAGAGCAGAGCAGACCAGAGCAAAGAGAAGGATAGGAGATACCTCAACAGAGCCACAACGTAACTTCTTGGTTGTTGTTTCATGTACTGATAACACCTCTGCCAGTCTGGAATTTAAGCACTATAATAGGTCCCACCCCACCCAATGTCGTGAACACCAGAGCAATGAAGCTGACTTGGTCCATGTTCTATAGTCTCTGCTTAATCTCTGTTCGTCTCATTCTCGTTCCTCCTTTGTGCAGCCTCGATAGACAGGTCACGGTGACATGTTCCCAGGGAATCGAATATCCTGATATAAAAGAGGCTCGCTGTCCTCTCGCCCATGCAACTCTCGAGCATTGACGTCCACACAGTCTTCGTTGGTTGGTTGTGTTGGCAGTTTGGTGGAGGAAGCGCTCACCATCCAATGGGAGGAGGGTCGCTTCCACAGTGATGTCGCTACATATTTCTTTTAACATATTTACTGTAAAGTCCCTTACTTCGTCGTGCCTCATTCACACAAAACCTCCTTTTATTGCACAACATGGCGTAGTTAATTTCGTAGAGTATTCCACATACACACTGGGCGGGCATGCCTTCCACTGGCCACTACTACTACTACTACGACTACTCACATGGGGAATGAGAGAGATCGAGAATGAGAAATATTGGGAGTGAGAGACATGGACAGTGAGAGAGATAGGGAGTGAAGGAGATGGGGAGAATGAGGGAGTATTTTTGTTTTATTCATTTCATCATTCTCAGGTGCTTGGACTCTTCTCTTTCCTGCCCAGGGTTAAAGGTCGACTGCTCCCCCCATAAACAAATTCACCAACATACTTACCTCATAATAAATATTCCAGGTATCTTTCAGACTATTATAACTTCAATATTCATATTACCTGCCGTAACTTGTACTAAGAATGGATGATATTCCTTACCTGCATCAGAATGTAAATTATTGTCGTTTTGAAAGAGATTTTGTGAAGTGTTATACATAGTTATTTTGGTCAATTTTATTTCAGGTTTAAAATTTGTTCCCTTCTTTCAGTTTTTCGTAAATATATCAGGTCTCTCTCTCTCTCTCTCTCTCTCTCTCTCTCTCTCTCTCTCTCTCTCTCTCCCTTGATCTATCAATATTTGCCTGTCTCTCTGTCTGCCATTCTCTCTTTCCGCTACAAGATTTACATAGCTAGACAGTCCGCCTGGCTGGCAGTTAAGAGTTAAGAACCTTTGCACCCCGGCAGTGAGCGAGGAGGGTAGTGGTGCTGGCTGTTCCAACATTATCTCTCTACTGCTGCTAAAACATTTTCAACCTTTTGAAATTTGTAGAGAGAAAGGAGAGGAAAAAAAAAAGGCTGGGACTGGAACTGCGTCGGGATGTAAAATTATTTGAGAGCAGCGACGAGCCATCCTTCACCTGCTGTTTGTGGAAGGTATCAAGTGAACCTCCCTTTTACACACACACACACCGTTAAAGTTCCTATATATATATATATATATAATGTGTGTGTGTGTGTGTGTGAGCATAGTCTATACAGATATATCAATTACTTCGTACTCCGGGTTAACACACACACACTCGTCTGAACTAAAACGCACCTGGACCACGAGATAGAATTTATGCACATCATAATGAACCCTTTACCTCGACCAGACGAGGCCGGCCATAATATACAAGATAACTATGGCAGAGACGAGAGCGAGGCCAAACATCACTAACTTAAACGAGATCGAGGACGAAAAAACACGCACACACTGAACAAGATCGAGATCAAACACCAATAAAAACAACGAGACCGAGGCCAAACACCACTAAATCCAACGAGACCGAGGCCAAACACCACTAAATCCAACGAGACCGAGGCCAAACACCACTAAATCCAACGAGACCGAGGCCAAACACCACTAAATCCAACGAGACCGAGGCCAAACACCACTAAATCCAACGAGAGCGAAGAAATAAACACCTCCCCCCCCCCCCCCAAAAAAAACTCACATTGCTAGAAAAAAAATTCGCATGTACAGGTCAGACCGGGTCAAACCAGGTCAGACCAGGTCAGTTCAGGTCATATATCCCAACTGACCTCACCATCCCTTCAACATTCAAGCTAGGATATGTATTTTATAGTCAGGATTAATGAGTGGTACTTTGTAAAGCTGAGGCCTTCCCTGATCTCTGTTTTAACGCTACAGGTCTGCCATTTCACGCTTTGACCAACACACTTATCACACGAGCGCTAGAGGTTACTGCTACAACATATATATTTTCCTGTTGTTGTAGTTTTTAATATATATTTCCTAAACTATCATCCGACAACGTTGTGTATTTACTCCCATTCTTTTTTACATATAAATGAATCACCTTTGAGAATTATGTATATTTCTACGTACGAATATCAATGTGTGTATTGTTTTACCTGTAATTTACCTGTAGTTTCCCTGTATTTTACCTGCATTTTCCCTATATTTACCTGTATTTTACCTGTATTTCCCTATATTTCCCTATATTTCCCTGTATTTCCCTATATTTCCCTATATTTCCCTGTATTTCCCTATATTTCCCTATATTTCCCTGTATTTTACCTGTATTTTACCTGCATTTTCCCTATATTTCCCTGTATTTCCCTATATTTCCCTATATTTCCCTGTATTTTACCTGTATTTCCCTATATTTCCCTATATTTCCCTATATTTCCCTGTATTTTACCTGTATTTCCCTGTATTTCCCTATATTTCCCTATATTTCCCTGTATTTTACCTGTATTTCCCTATATTTCCCTGTATTTCCCTATATTTCCCTATATTTCCCTGTATTTCCCTATATTTCCCTATATTTCCCTGTATTTTACCTGTATTTCCCTGTATTTCCCTATATATCCCTATATTTCCCTATATATCCCCTGTATTTTCCCTACATCTCTTGCTCATGATTATAAAAGGCAATAAAAGGTCTGTGTTTACATGGGCTTCAGGTGAAACTGTTGTAAAATAATGATGACCCTTGAAGGATATAACTTGGTGGTGGTGGACGGCTGGCTCGTGTTATCCCGCGACTGTTGAGGTGACTGTGTTAAAATGTGGCGACTATCTGAGCCAGGGAGAGGGTGGGCGTGGGAGAGGGTGGGCGTGGGAGAGAAGGGGGAGTAAGAGAGAGAGAAGGGGAGTGAGAGAGAGAGAAGGGGAGTGAGAGAGAAGGGGAGTGAGAGAGAGAGGGAGTGAGAGAGAGAGAAGGGGGAGTGAGAGAGAGAAGGGAGTGAGAGAGAGAGAAGGGGAGTGAGAGAACGGGGAGTGAGAGAAGGGGAGTGAGAGAAGGGGAGTGAGAGAGAGAAGGGGAGTGAGAGAAGGGGAGTGAGAGAGAGAGAAGGGGAGTGAGAGAAGGGGAGTGAGAGAGAGAGAAGGGGAGACAGAGAAGGGGAGTGAGAGAGAGAGAAGGGGGTGTGGGAGAGAAGGGGGAGTGAGAGAGAGAAGTGGAGTGAGAGTAGGGGAGTGAGAGAGAAAGGGAGTGAGAGAAGGGGAGTGAGAGAGAGAAGGGGAGTGAGAGAGAGAAGGGGAGTGAGAGAGAGAGAAGGGGAGTGAGAGAAGGGGAGTGAGAGAGAGAGAAGGGGAGTGAGAGAGAGAGAGGGGAGTGAGAGAGAGAGAAGGGGAGTGAGAGAAGGGGAGTGAGAGAAGGGGAGTGAGAGAAGGGGAGTGAGAGAAGGGGAGTGAGAGAAGGGGAGTGAGAGAAGGGGAGTGAGAGAGAGAGAAGGGGAGTGAGAGAGAGAAGGGGAGTGAGAGGGAGAGAAGGGGAGTGAGAGAGAGAGAAGGGGAGTGAGAGAAGGGGAGTGAGAGAAGAAGGGAGTGAGAGAAGGGGAGTGAGAGAGAGAGAAGGGGAGTGAGAGAGGAGAGAGAGAGAAGGGGAGACAGAGAAGGGGAGTGAGAGAGAGAGAAGGGGAAGAGAGAAGGGGAGTGAGAGAAGGGGAGTGAGAGAGAGAGAAGGGGAGTGAGAGAGAGAGAAGGGGAGTGAGAGAAGGGGAGTGAGAGAGAGAGAAGGGGAGTGAGAGAGGGGAGTGAGAGAAGGGGAGTGAGAGAGAGAGAAGGGGGAGTGAGAGAGAGAGAAGGGGAGAGAGAGAAGGGCATGAGAGAGAGAGAAGGGGAGTGAGAGAAGGGAGTGAGAGAAGGGGAGTGAGAGAAGGGGAGTGAGAGAGAGGGGAGTGAGAGAAGGGGAGTGAGAGAAGGGGAGTGAGAGAAGGGGAGTGAGAGAGAGAGAAGGGGAGTGAGAGAAGGGGAGTGAGAGAAGGGGAGTGAGAGAGAGAGAAGAGGAGTGAGAGAAGGGGAGTGAGAGAAGGAGAGTGAGAGAAGGGGAGTGAGAGAAGGGGAGTGAGAGAAGGGGAGTGAGAGAAGGGGAGGGAGTGAGAGAAGGGGAGGGAGCGAGAGAAGGGGAGTGAGAGAAGGGGAGGGAGTGAGAGAAGGGGAGTGAGAGAGAGAGAAGGGGAGTGAGAGAGAGAGAAGGGAGTGAGAGAGAGAGAAGGGGAGTGAGAGAGAGAGAGGGGAGTGAGAGAGAGAGAAGGGAGTGAGAGAGAGAGAAGGGGAGTGAGAGAGAGAGAAGGGAGTGAGAGAGAGAGAGAAGGGGAGTGAGAGAAGGGGAGTGAGAGAAGGGGGAATGAGAGAAGGAGAGTGAGAGAGAGAAGGGGGAGTGAGAGAAGGGGAGTGAGAGAAGGAGAGTGAGAGAAGGGGAGTGAGAGAAGGGGAGTGAGAGAGAGAGAAGGGGAGTGAGAGAAGGGGAGTGAGAGAGAGAGAAGGGGAGTGAGAGAAGGGGAGTGAGAGAAGGAGAGTGAGAGAAGGGGAGTGAGAGAAGGGGAGTGAGAGAGAGAGAAGGGGAGTGAGCGAGGGAGAGGGTGGGCGTGGGAGAGAAGGGGAGTGAGAGAGAGAGAAGGTGAGTGAGAGAGAGAGAAGGGGAGTGAGCGAGGGAGAGGGTGGGCGTGGGAGAGAAGGGGGAGTGAGAGAGAGAAGGGGAGTGAGAGAAGGGGAGTGAGAGAGAGAAGGGGGAGTGATAGAGAAGAAGGGGAGTGAGAGAAGGGGGAGTGAGAGAAGGAGAGTGAGAGAGAGAAGGGGGAGTGAGAGAGAGAGAGAAGGGAAGTGAGAGAAGGGGAGTGAGAGAAGGGGAGTGATAGAGAGAGAAGGGGAGTGAGAGAAGGGGAGTGAGAGAAGGAGAGTGAGAGAAGGAGAGTGAGAGAAGGGGAGTGAGAGAGAGAGAAGGGGAGTGAGAGAGAGAGAAGGGGAGTGAGAGAGAGAGAAGGGGAGTGAGAGAAGGGGAGTGAGAGAAGGGGAGTGAGAGAAGGGGGAGTGAGAGAGAGAAGGGGGAGTGAGAGAGAGAGAGAGAAAGAGAGAGAGAGAGAGAGAGAGAGAGAGAAATAAAGAAAGAAAGAAAGAAAGAAAAAGAAAGAAAGAATATAGAGACAAAGAGAGGGGCAGTACCAGAGACATACATAAAACAGATAAAGAGACAGAGAGAGACAGAGGGGGACAGAGAGAGACAGAGAGAGACAGAGAGAGACAGAGAGAGACAGAGAGAGACAGAGAGAGACAGAGAGGGACAGAGAGAGACAGAGAGAGACAGAGAGAGACAGAGGGGGACAGAGGGTGACAGAGAGGGACAGAGAGGGACAGAGAGAGACAGGGAGGGACAGAGAGGGACAGAGAGAGACAGAGAGAGACAGAGAGAGACAGAGAGGGACAGAGAGAGACAGAGAGAGACAGAGAGAGACAGAGGGGGACAGAGAGAGACAGAAAGAGACAGAGAGAGACAGAGAGAGACAGAGGGGGACAGAGAGAGACAGAAAGAGACAGAGAGAGACAGAGGGTGACAGAGAGGGACAGAGAGAGACAGAGAGAGACAGAGAGAGACAGAGAGAGACAGAGGGGGACAGAGGGTGACAGAGAGGGACAGAGAGAGACAGAGAGAGACAGAGAGAGACAGAGAGAGACAGAGAGAGACAGGGAGGGACAGAGAGGGACAGAGAGAGACAGAGAGAGACAGAGAGAGACAGAGAGAGACAGAGAGAGACAGAGAGAGACAGAGAGAGACAGAGAGGGACAGAGAGAGACAGAGGGGGACAGAGAGAGACAGAGAGAGACAGAGAGGGGCAGAGAGAGACAGAAAGAAACAGAGAGTGACAGAGGGTGACAGAGAGAGACAGAGAGAGACAGAGAGGGACAGAGAGAGACAGAGGGGGACAGAGAGAGACAGAGAGAGACAGAGAGGGGCAGAGAGAGACAGAAAGAAACAGAGAGTGACAGAGGGTGACAGAGAGAGACAGAGAGAGACAGAGGGGGACAGAGAGAGACAGAGAGAGACAGAGAGGGGCAGAGAGAGACAGAAAGAAACAGAGAGTGACAGAGAGGGGCAGAGAGAGACAGAGAGAGACAGAGAGAGACAGAGGGGACAGAGAGAGACAGAGAGAGACAGAGAGGGGCAGAGAGAGACAGAAAGAAACAGAGAGAGACAGAGGGTGACAGAGAGAGACAGAGAGAGACAGAGAGGGACAGAGAGAGACAGAGAGAGACAGAGAGGGAGAGAGAGACAGAAAGAGACAGAGAGAGACAGAGAGAGACAGAGAGGGACAGAGAGACAGAGAGAGACAGAGAAGGACAGAGAGAGACAGAGAAGGACAGAGAGAGACAGAGAGGGACAGAGAGAGACAGAGAGGGACAGAGAGAGACAGAGAGAGACAGAGAAGGACAGAGAGAGACAGAGAGAGACAGAGAGAGAC
The DNA here is from genome assembly GCA_958450375.1 of Homarus gammarus. Classification (NCBI taxonomy): domain Eukaryota; kingdom Metazoa; phylum Arthropoda; class Malacostraca; order Decapoda; family Nephropidae; genus Homarus; species Homarus gammarus. The sequence continues at coordinate 613,377 of CAUDMG010003564.1, read as the reverse complement.
AGAGAGAGACAGAGAAGGACAGAGAGAGACAGAGAGAGACAGAGAGAGACAGAGAGGACAGAGAGAGACAGAGAGAGACAGAGAGGGACAGAGAGAGACAGAGAAAGATAGAGGGGGATAGAGAGAGACAGAGAGGGACAGAGAGAGAGACATAGAGACAAAACAGAGATATTCTATTTATGCTCAAAGAACTATTTGGAAGACAAGTCAAAATATACCGGAGTAAACGTGTGATATATTTGTATGCATATAAATCCGGAAACAATTATATCTGACTGTGTTTATGTCATGCAACACCGAGTGGGTCTATTTTAAGGCGTTCGTTGGATAACCTAACCTAACCAAACCCTCTATAGTCACACCTAACCTAACCTAACCTAACCAAACCCTCTATAGTCACACCTCACCTAACCTAACCCTCTATAGTCACACCTAACCTAACCTAACCCTCTATAGTCACACCTAACCTAACCTAACCCTCTATAGTCACACCTAACCTAACCTAACCCTCTATAGTCACACCTAACCTAACCTAACCCTCTATAGTCACACCTAACCTAACCTAACCCTCTATAGTCACACCTAACCTTACCTAACCTAACCCTCTATAGTCACACCTCACCTAACCTAACCCTCTATAGTCACACCTAACCTAGCCTAACCCTCTATAGTCACACCTAACCTAACCTAACCCTCTATAGTCACACCTAACCTAACCCTCTATAGTCACACCTAACCTTACCTAACCTAACCTAACCTAACCCTCTATAGTCACACCTAACCTTACCTAACCTAACAAAGCCAAACCTAACCTCTCATCCTCCTTTAGAGTCAACAGTCCCTCTCATCCTCCTTTAGAGTCAACAGTCCCTCTCATCCTCCTTTAGAGTCAACAGTCCCTCTCATCCTCCTTTAGAGTAAACAGTCCCTCTCATCCTCCTTTAGAGTCAACAGTCCCTCTCATCCTCCTTTAGAGTCAACAGTCCCTCTCATCCTCCTTTAGAGTCAACAGTCCCTCTCATCCTCCTTTAGAGTCAACAGTCCCTCTCATCCTCCTTTAGAGTCAACAGTCCCTCTCATCCTCCTTTAGAGTCAACAGTCCCTCTCATCCTCCTTTAGAGTAAACAGTCCCTCTCATCCTCCTTTTGAGTAAACAGTCCCTCTCATCCTCCTTTAGAGTCAACAGTCCCTCTCATCCTCCTTTAGAGTAAACAGTCCCTCTCATCCTCCTTTAGAGTCAACAGTCCCTCTCATCCTCCTTTTGAGTCAACAGTCCCTCTCATCCTCCTTTAGAGTCAACAGTCCCTCTCATCCTCCTTTAGAGTCAACAGTCCCTCTCATCCTCCTTTTGAGTAAACAGTCCCTCTCATCCTCCTTTAGAGTCAACAGTCCCTCTCATCCTCCTTTAGAGTCAACAGTCCCTCTCATCCTCCTTTAGAGTAAACAGTCCCTCTCATCCTCCTTTAGAGTCAACAGTCCCTCTCATCCTCCTTTTGAGTCAACAGTCCCTCTCATCCTCCTTTAGAGTCAACAGTCCCTCTCATCCTCCTTTAGAGTCAACAGTCCCTCTCATCCTCCTTTTGAGTAAACAGTCCCTCTCATCCTCCTTTAGAGTCAACAGTCCCTCTCATCCTCCTTTAGAGTCAACAGTCCCTCTCATCCTCCTTTAGAGTCAACAGTCCCTCTCATCCTCCTTTAGAGTCAACAGTCCCTCTCATCCTCCTTTAGAGTCAACAGTCCCTCTCATCCTCCTTTAGAGTCAACAGTCCCTCTCATCCTCCTTTGTGCTAATTATCTCCCATAAGCGAGACGGAGTGAGGGAACTGTGCTGATTCCTGGTGTTTGGAGAGATGAAGTAAGGAGGGAAGGATGATCCATCTTGCCTGGAGGTTTTCCTACATCAACAGCGTTATGGATGGTTCGCCTTCCCATACTAACAGGGGCTGGACACATTGCCAAGTCTTATGGATGGAAATCTTTGAATTTAGTGTTTTCTTGTATATATATATATATATATATATATATGATATATATATATATATATATATATATATATATATATATATATATACAATTTGTTAAGTCGTTTACATTTCTTGGCTGGCTGTATGGCTGTTCACGATCGTCTCCAGTGAGCAGTGCTGGTTGTGGGAGAAGTCATGGAGGCGACACGTTCAGGGGAATATACCGTGAGCATTATATTAGAGAGACGCGAGCTACGAGGCGCGCGCGAGGTGTTAGTGACCAATGTTCCTCTCTGTTGAGCTTCTCAATCTTGACGACGAAGAAACTCGAAAATAAAACATTTCTAAGTTAAACTACAAATCTACTTTCAGTTAAAATGCAATTCAGAATACAAGAAACATTCAGACTCACATTCATCAGTGACCTGACTCTACCTAGCAGGAGGGAGCTGAGGAAGGAGAGCCAGGCAAAGTGCCAAGTATACAGGGCAGTAGGTGGGATGAACACGGGCCTGGCACACCACTGTTCTGTCAGGGCGCACTTTGAAGACTTGAAACTTGTGATTTTTTTTTTTTAGGTAACTCAAGGAAATAAGAGCTGATGTGTACCTCTTGCCGCCGTCCGCTCCCTCCCGCACGCATAACTCACGTTGCTAAAGTTTGGCTGGAAGCTGACGTTCCGCTATACAGAAAATCGCTTACAAATTACAAATGAAATATGATCTCATTCTTGGAAATTATTATACTATGTTACGAATTTTTGCGTCGGTATTCGTGCTTTTATAATTATGCCGGCACAGATTACATTAAAGGATTATAAGATTTAAAATAACAAATGTGCCGGATACGATAATATTCCTATGTAAAATCGGGGAAACAAAATGTGATATATGTTTCAGTCCAGTCAACAAATATGCGCTACAACAAAGCATTGGTTTTTTTAATTATTTATTTATTTATTTTATGTTGGTGTTTCCAACTGGCTCATCTCACGGTGTTCCTGTACTGGAGTATTGCTCCCGACAAAACTATACAGGAGTATTCCTTCCAATAACATTGTACAGGAGTAGCGCTCCCGGTAACACTGTACAGTAGTAATATTCCCGATAACACTATACAGGAGTATTGCTGCCGATAACACTAAGCAAGGGTATTGCTGCCGATAACACTGTACAGGAGTAGCGCTCTCGGTAACACTGTACAGTAGTAATATTCCCGATAACACTGTGCAGGAGTATTGCTCCCGATAAAACTGTATAGGAGTATTGCTCCCGATAACACTGAACAGGAGTACCGCTGCCTATAACGCTAATAAATTTACAAACTAATGTTTACCTATCTCGCGCCTAAATCTAAATGTCTAATTTAAAACCATTGCTGCTAGTTCGCTCCTGGTTGGACAGTTTGAGTACCTTTGTTATATCACCTTTGTTCAGACATGACTTCCATTTATACACCTCTATCGTATCGCCCCTCACTCTACGTCTCTCGAGGGAGAGCAAATTATGATTCTTTAACCTGTCTCTGTACTCAGGGTTCCTAATGCCTGGGATTAATCTTGTCATTCTCCTCTGGATTCTTTCTATGGATTCTATATCCATTATGTAATACGGTGACCAGAAGTGAACTGCGTAATCCAAGTGAAATCTCACAAGTGCAAGGTATAGTTTTAAGACGACTTCGCTAGTCTTGTAACTAACACTCCTTTGTACGAACCTAAGTACTTTATTAGCCTTGTTTCGAGCAAATACACATTGATTACTTGGTTTAAGATTCCTGCTAATCATTACTCCTAAATCTTTCTCGCAGTCGGATTTCTCAATAACATCGTTGTTCATCTGGTATCTGGTTTCTCTGTTTACATCTCCTATACTGAGCTCTTTACATTTGTCCACATTGAATTTCATCTGCCATTTTTCAGATCATTCGAAAAATTTGTTTAGATCTTCCTGTAGTTTTGCGGAGTCCTCGTCAGATTTAATTACACGCCCTTTTTTAGTGTCATCAGTAAATTTACTATGTTGCTGTTTACGCCGATATCTATGTCGTTTATGTATATAATAAATAATAATGGTCCAAGTACTGAGCCTTGGGGAACTCCAATAGTGACGTTACTCCAATCGGATTTAGTGCCGTTAATGCTCACTCGCTGTTTCCTGTCCTGTAACCACGGCCTAATCCATTTTAGAATATCTCCTTTAATGCCATGAGCCTCCACTTTTCTTATTAGTCTTTCGTGGGGGACTCTGTCGAAGGCTTTGCTAAAGTCGAGATATACCACATCATCATTGTGCCCCTCGTCCACTGATTCGAAAACAGATGAAAAGAATGTTAATAGATTAGTTAGACATGAACGCCCGCTTGTGAAGCCATCCTGGGAATCATTAATAGATGAAAGAGTTCCTCATGCACAAACTGTCTCCGGCAACACCTGCCCTGCCCTCTCTACCTCTCCTTAACACTTCCTAACAACATCTTTCCATCTACACACACACACTATTACGTGCAACGTATCTCATGATATAACTACCCTTAACAACCAATTATTAAATGAGCTGTATGCCCCTGCCAGACACACTGTAAATGAGTAAGTATTCTTGATATATATATTGGACACTTTTATATTTTTCCCGACTAGAATTACATTGTTTTTTGTGGGAATAGTCATAATATTAAATTCTGTAATACTGTAATAGAATTACAGTGACATTTAAGTACGATGTTTGGATCAGTCTGCTCAAAGCAACCCATAAAAGCAGACGGCTTCAGAGCCGGGGTTAGTAGCACAAACTTTGCGTAGTCTTCGGACCTCCACCACTGGCCTGCGTTGTCAGTTGACTTCTGTCTTTGATCGGGTGATGTACTCATGGTAATCATCGTTGAGGCTGGCTGACTGTTTTGGTGTTTTATGAATTTATGTTCTAGAATCGTGTATTGATTTTGTTGTCAGTGATGTTGTCAACCTTAAAGTAACCCAGTATGTTCATGTGATTAGCTTTATTTCATTGTTATTAGTGGTAAGCGTTTGTAAATATAGTTATACATTTTATTTAAGTTTCTTTACTCCAGTCATCAAGTATTCATTTATTAAAAGGGGCTGCATTCAATTCATACATTGCACCGTAGTTGGAGTTGTTCTCGATACAAATTTAAGAACCATATATTGTAATTCTCTTTAAATACCTTCACTTTTTGTTTGTTACGAACCTTACTCCTTTGACACGTAACAATACTCACACACACACACACATACACACGCTCCACAATCCCAATTGACCTCCCACTAAAAATTTACAAGGAGTTTGCAGTCGAACTTGCCAACCCCCTCTGTTCTATTATTAATGCATCTCTCCGACACAGCAAATACCCTAATGCATGGAAAACTGCATTTGTCACCCCTATCCCCAAGGTCACCACCCCACAGTCCCCTAACGACCTCAGGCCAGTTGCAATTACCCCTGTACCCAGACTACTCTGTGAAGACTTTGTTTTTGAGTGGGCATTTGCTAGAATTTATCAGTCAATTGATCCACAGCAATTTGGCAATATGAGGACCTCCTCTTCATCATACTGCTTAGGTAGTTTCCTGGATTTCCTGCACAAAAACCTGCAGAAACGTAAGACATCACTGGCCGTTGCCCTTGTTAACTTCAGGCAGGCTTTTGACCTTGTTGATCACTGCACTGTTATTAACAAGGCCATTGCACTAGGGCTGCCCACCAACCTGGTCTCATGACTCACTAATTTCTTGAGTCAACGTCGTCAGGCAGTCAGGTACCAGGGTTCTGTCTCCACATTCCAACACCTCACCTGCAGTGTTCCCCAGGGGACCAAGATGGGACCACTATGCTTCCTCATCCTGATCAACGATGCTCTATCTGACACTCCTCACAGATGGAAGTACGTGGATGACTGAACGTACTACTCATAGCTACAAGGCACCCTGGACAGGCTATAGGCATGGACTACGGAGAACAAGGTCACCATCAACCACACCAAAATCGTAGTCATGCACATCAATACCGCCACCACTCCAGTGCAAGCTCCAGCAGTCACAGTGGGTGCCCATCCTCTCCAGTTAGTGCAGTCTGCCAAACTCCTGGGTGTTACCAAGAGACCACAAACTGGACTGGAAGGCCTATGTAAACAACGCAATCAAGGCAGCCTCGGACCGACTCCACATGCTACGACGACTTAGGTCACTTGGGACAACCACGCCAGAGCTGAGGACTATCTACAACACCTTTATTCTCCCCAAACTAACGTATGCGTCACCAGCCTGGTCGTCTTCTCTCAACTCTACCCAACAACGTCAGCTAGAGAAGGTACAGAAAAGGGCCTGCAGAATCATGCTCGGCACAGACTACTCCGGCTACAACAACGCTCTCTCCACCCTGGAAATGCCATCCCTCAGTGACCTCCACCACCAAGCACTAGCAAGGTTTGGCAGTAGACTAGTGCACCATCCTCGTCATCACCACCTCCTGCCACCGGCAGTCCCCCGCCCACCTCGGGCAGTCCGCCACTACAACAAAATTCAGCCCATAAGAGTCTGCACTGATAGATATAAGAATAGCACCATCCCATCTATTGTTAAAATAATAAACAACTCCTGATTTTTGTACTGTACAACCCTGTAATTGTATTCAACGCATATCATGTCTAAATCAAATGTAAGTTTATATATTTTCAACCACCGGCTGCAACTCTATTAATAAACAGTTTATTATTATTATTATTATTATTATTATTATTATTATTATTATTATTATTATTATTACACACGCACATACACACCTAGATAATACGCCTTCACACACACACACACACACACACCTACGTCCTACATAATACACACACACACACACACACACACACACACACACATTTGGCAACATGAAAACTTCCTCCACCACTCACTGTCTTGTCAGCTTTCTCGATTACATATACCGCCATCTCGAGAAACGAAAAACGTCTGTAGCTGTCGCCTTCATTGATTTCACTAAAGCGTTCGACCTAGTCGACCACAATATAATCATCAACAAAGCTATTGACCTCGGGCTTCGAAGAAGCCTCATACCATGGCTTACAGACTTCCTCAGTGACCGAAGCCAAGCTGTACGCTTCCGAGGGGCTGTCTCCACCTTTCAGTCACTCACCTGTGGCGTCCCCCAAGGCACCAAGATGGGACCACTCTGCTTCCTTATGCTCATCAATGATGCCCTAAGAGAAACCCCTGCTCGCTGGAAATATGTCGACGACTCCACCATTGGGATCAGCGTCAACAATTCTGCTCCCAACTATACCGCCCTTCAGGATTTATTGAACAGTCTCCAAAACTGGGCTACCAACAACCATGTCACCATCAACCATACCAAGACCATGGTTATGCACATCAACCTCTCCTCCGACATTGTCCCACCTCCTTCCATTACTCTAGGTCCGAACACACTCCAGGTTGTAGATTCCACGAAGCTCCTCGGCGTCACCATAGACAACAAACTAAATTGGAAACCACACGTCAATGAAGTTGTCAAATCCTCCAGTTTCCGTCTCCACCTCCTCCGCCGACTCAAGTCCCTCGGAGTTCCTGCACACGAGCTCCTCAGTGTTTACACAACATTCATACTTCCCAAGCTCACCTATGCCTCCCCCACCTGGTCTTCCTCCCTAAATGCCACACAACGTAAACACCTAGAAAAAGTGCAAAAGAGGGCATGCAAGATTATTCTCTCCCCCTCCTACTCCACATATCAAGAAGCGCTCAACACACTGACCCTTTCGACTCTCACTGACCATCACCACGACCTCATCTGCAAATTTGGTAAGAAGCTTCTACACCATCCCCGACACCGGCTCCTACTACCACCTGAGATCCCTTGTCCGATAATTGCTGTTCGACACCACAACCGCATCCAGCCCATACGTGCACGAACTGATCGCTATAAGAAGAGCCCAGTCCCAACCATTGTAAAAATTATCAATAACTTGTAATACTGTAACACTGTCACTATGTTGAAATGAACTGTAGTTTGAGCTTTTCCCCATCTAAGTTCTTATATGTCTTATTTGTGTCACTTATGTTACTTGTATATTATTTGTAATTCGTAACCCATTCCCCAAATATGTAACTGTATATTTTCAGCCTTCTGGCTGCCAAGCTCTTTCAATAAACCGTTAATTATTATTATTATTATTAATAAACACACACACACAAACACACCTACATAATACACACACACACACAAACACACCAACATAATACACACACACACACACACACACACACACACACACCTACATAATACACACACACACACACACACACACACACACACACACACACCCTCACCATCTTACACAATCAGGTAGAGTGAGGATCCAGGCAGTAAAAGGTCGTAACAACAATAAAATAAAGCAAAACACAAGGACACGGAACAACAATAACTAAGGGAATAAGAGGTGTGTAAAACTCTGGCTCTTCCACTGCTGCTACAATATATGAGTGAAAAACAGAAATCCCATTTAAAGTGTTTAGGTTCAGAGAGGAGAGTCGGTGGCGGCGCCAGACTAGGTGATCAACTGCTACTGAAATGTTGCTGCGGGAGGTGCTGAAGACGGCCGCTTTGTTGCTGCTGCTGCTGCTAGTAGTGGTAGTAGGGGTGGTGGTAGTGGTGGTGGTGGGGGTGGTGGTTGTGGGGGTAGTGGTGGGTGGTTGTGGCGGTGGTGGTTGTGGCGGGGGTGGTTGTGGTGGTGGTTGTGGGGGTGGTGGTGGTGGTTGTGGTGGTGGGGGTGGTTGTGGGGGTGGTGGGGGTGGTTGTGGGGGTGGTGGTGGGGGTGGTGGTAGTGGTGGGGGTGGTTGTAGTGGTGGGTGGTGGTGGTGGTTGTGGCGGGGGTGGTGGTGGTGGTGGTGGGGGTGGTTGTGGTGGTGGTGGTGGACTATCCCTCGATAGTAACACACACACACACACACACACACATAATCCTCCATCTTCTTCGTTTCCTCCTACTCCTTCTTAGCCTTCGCCTCCTTCTCAACCTCCTGTTCCTTCTTCTTCTTCTTGATGCTGCTACGTCCAACTAATCAGACAGGTACACAGAGAGTAGTAGAAGGAGGAGGGGATAGAAGAATGGGGCTACAGAAAGAAAAAGTCTGGGATGAAGAAAAATTAGGGTTGAGAGAAAGAGAGAATCACACCATCTTGCCAACACTCTCTGCGGCTCCAGGCTTAACGGAATGAATCACACGACGCCAAAAATCTTATACACACATCAAGACAGAGCGAGGAAAAAAAATATATTCCCCGATAAAAGTCACTACCGTCTTATATAATGTCTCCATGGTGGCATAGCACTATCTAAACCCCCCTCCCCAACCCCTCGGATACATACACTGCTACAGAACGTATCTCTACAACTCACCTCCAAGCGACGCGATGGTCAGAAAGGCGAGATTCACCGACAGAGCTGCTGGACAACGAGCCATCTTGAAACAACACTGCTTCACTTTTCATGAATCCATTGGCCTCTGAGTACTGGATGTTTGAGGGATAATCGTTCCGTCTCTCATGGCTCTGTTGTTGTTCTTTATCGCGCCAAGATGTAACTTACAGCAGCGTTAAACTTGAAAATTTGGTTTCATTCATTTTGGTTTAGTGAACAGCATTAATACATGATTCGCATCGGTGTTGATTTGGTTTAAAACTGATTTATTTTTTTCTGCTGCTGTGAACCTGTCTCCTTATTTTCAACTTGTCGATAAGTGTTACGTATTTAGGTGAGCCAGTTAGTGATCCAGGTGGTCTCTCAGATGAGTCAGTCAATACTAGATAGTCTCTCAACTCACACTGCATGGGTAGTCACTGTTAGATGGTGAGTCAGTTAGGTTGAGGTTGCTGAGTCAGTTTGGTTGAGTGTATTACTGTATGGTGGAGTAGGCGGCTGTGGTTGACCTTCTTGTATTAGTCAGTATCTGTAAATAAAGAGAAAAGAGGAATTAGTATTCAAGATTTTAGAAAATATATAAAAATAATTAACATTTTCATAAACATAGGTGTGTGTATGTGTGTGTGTGTGTGTGGTGTGTGTGTGTGGTGTGTGTGTGTGTGTGGTGTATGTGTGTGTGGTGTGTGTGTGTGTGTGTGTGATGTGTGTGTGTGATGTGTGTATGTGTGTGTGTGTGTGCCTAATGCAATAAATTTGTCTTCGTTTGGTTAGAAATTGTTGGTTAAGATAAATTCAAGTTTATGATGATTCAGTACACAGGTAATGAACGTATTTAGACAACACATGGCATACACTGGCCCTCTCCCTCTCCCTATACTCTGGCCATCTCCCTCTCCCTCTACACTGGTCCTCTCCCTCTCCCTCTACACTGGTCATCTCCCTCTCCCTCTACACTGGCCCTCTCCCTCTCCCTCTACACTGGCCCTCTCCCTCTACACTGGCCCTCTCCCTCTCCCTCTACACTGGCCACCTCCCTCTCCCTCTACTCTGGCCCTCTCCCTCTCCCTCTACACTGGCCATCTCCCTCTCCCTATACTCTGGCCATCTCCATCTCCCTCTACACTGGCCATCTCCCTCTCCCTATACTCTGGCCATCTCCATCTCCCTATACTCTGGCCATCTCCCTCTCCCTCTACACTGGTCATCTCCCTCTCCCTATACTCTGGCCATCTCCCTCTCCCTCTACACTGGTCATCTCCCTCTCCCTCTACACTGGCCCTCTCCCTCTCCCTATACTCTGGCCATCTCCCTCTCCCTCTACACTGGTCATCTCCCTCTCTCTCTACACTGGTCATCTCCCTCTCCCTATATTCTGGCCATCTCCCTCTCCCTATACTCTGGCCCTCTCCCTCTCCCTCTACACTGGCCATCTCCCTCTCCCTATACTCTGGCCATCTCCATCTCCCTCTACACTGGCCATCTCCCTCTCCCTATACTCTGGCCATCTCCCTCTCCCTCTACACTGGTCATCTCCCTCTCCCTCTACACTGGCCCTCTCCCTCTACACTGGCCCTCTCCCTCTCCCTATGCTCTGGCCCTCTCCCTCTCGCTCTCTCAGGCAGGAGGGATGGTACACACATATATCCCCCAGTGACTCAGTATTAATATATTACAAGGCCGAATCGCGGTGTATGTTCCCTCCCGTCGTGAGTCACCCAGTTTACGAACTGGGAAGCGAGACTCACCGATTTCCCTCTAAGATTAACGACCCGGACCTAACCTAACCTAACCTAACCTAGCTTAAAATAGTCTATTGGACCTCAACTTAATGAAACCTAACTTATTCTAACTTGACACAACCAATTCGAATTTAGTCTAGTTTAATAATTATAACCAATTAGACCTTAACCTAACTTAACTTATCCCATTCGAACCTAACTTAACCTAAAGGTCCAACGGTGTTGCCTCCCGTGTTGGTGGGCAGTGTGCCATCGAGAGCTAGCAAATACTGTCCGAGCAAAACAAAGTCTTGGACATTAAACATGAAGGAAAGTTTAAAATTAAATAAACACAAAATAAAAATTAGAACGGGGAATGTGAGGCCACTGTATGAGGCTGGTAAGTACGCATCTGTTTGTAGGGAAATGAACAGAAGGCAGTGGGACATTATGGGATTAAGTTAAGTAAGCTGGACTGGTTCAAACAGCATATATTCAGGTGGTGAAAAAACATGAGATAAGTGTTGGTATTGTTATAGACCAGAAGATGAGCAGTAGTGTAAAGGGATACCGGGCAGTGAGAGAGTTTTGTTAGTCAGGTTTAATGCTAAACCCATGAACTTGGTAATACTACAGGTTTATGCACCAACAAATGATAGTAAGGATGAAGTCTTAGAAAAATATTATGAAGATTTAAAGAAAGCAAAAGACACCGTAAAGTTTAACGAATGTCTGATTATAATGGTTGATTTTAACGCCAAAGTTGGGAAAGGGAAAGTAGCACCAGAAGTAGGACCACATGGGTTGGGTAACAGAAATGAGAGAGGAGAAATATTAATTGACGTTTGTAAGGAAAACAAGATGATAATTGCCAATGCTTGGTTTGAGTAACACCCTAGGCATCTGTATAAATGGGTCTCACCCCAGGACAACGTAAACAACACAGTCAGGAGGCAAACATATTACATTATAACTCAGGAAAGATTCAGAACTTCAGTGACCCAAACCAAGACCTATCCAGGGGCAGAGTGTGGGTTAGACCACGTCCCAATAATGAGTTTAGTGAAACTAAAAGTAAAAAGAAAAACAATGGACAAAATCAAATGGGATTTAGTGAAGCTCAAAATAGAGGCAGGGGAAAATTATGACTTTGAAATCCGAAACATATGTTCACTACAGCTGGAGGAAGACTTTGATAAACAAGAACCAGACATGTAATAAAAATAATGTTATAATTAATAAGACGAATTAAGGCTACCAAACAACTTAACCAAGGCTCCAGAAGATTGTCTAAATAATAAATGTAAGGAGATACTGTAGAAAATGATGACAGAATGTACAACTGTAGGAAAAGTACAGAGAAATTATACAAATGATCTCCACCTCACCTCCCCTCCCCCTTAACATCAGATGGCACACCACAACCAGCATTGCCCCCCCCCCCCTCTCTCTCTCTCCCTCTACCCACCTCTAAACACAAGACAACTTATTAATGGTACGACTTGCCCAACACCTCCACCTTCCCAATTTGCACTTAAAATATTTCCAGGCGCCTCTCTCTCTCTCTCTCTCTCTCTCTCTCAGGGTGATCGTAGAAATCTATCGCAAAGTATCGCTCTGTCTGTATCGTCTGAGTCACCTCGCGGAGTTGGTGTCAGTACGGCCAGTTGTCGCCAATAACTTTACTTTTACTCCATCTAAACCAACTTAACTTTACTGCTCGCCAAGTTGTACTCACTTAGTATTTTGTTAAGTCTGTTAAGTGTTGATACTGAATAAAAAGAATACTGAACTTAAGTTGTTGAAACAATACTTAATTAAGGTAGAGTGTCTCCATGTTTACTCGTACAGAGGTTAGGTTAGGGTAGGTTAGGTTAGGTTAGGTTAGGTTGACCGGGGAAGCTTGGACAGGCACTCAGTCAGGGTTATTATCATGTAAGTATCTCATAAATACGTCACAGTTGTTTGGTTATATTTATTACGTAATAACATCATCTTATACAACTCTTGTCAATATTCCCTTCAGACTTTGGCTAATATATAAAACAACTCACAGAATCACGAACAGAAAATACTCAGATATTACCATCAATATTTCCTGATCCATAACTTTCACTTATCACAACCATAATGTAATAGGGGGTTTAGAGGGTAACAAGTATAGATCTATCTTATAGTAGAGGGATTGTAAAGAGAGGAAGCTTGGTAGCGTGGCCGGTAAGTTATTTAACTGTATATTATATTCATAAGGGGAATGTTTCTAAACATCACTATCAATACAACTATTTATTAATTAACTGAATGGCATGGACATCAATATATTCGATGGAGTCCCTCATGAGAGATTGATAAGAAAGGTAGAAGCACATGGAATAGGTGGATCATTATTAAAATGGATTAGGTCATGGTTAACTGGTAGGAAACAAAGAGTCAGCATAAATGGATTAAAGTAAGACTGGGGTGCGGTCAAAAGCGGAGTTCCCCAGGGATCTGTATTGGGCCCTCTGCTGTTTGTTATATTCATTAATGATCTTGATTTAGACATAACTAGTAGGATTAGTAAATTTGCAGATGATACCAAAATGGGGAGAGTGATAAATTCAGACAGTGACTTTGAACACCTTCAAAGAGATCTAGATACCTTACATGAGTGGTCAGTAGACTGGCAAATGAATTTTAATACTGATAAATGCAAGGTACTACAGATAGGGAAGACGAATACAAACGTTAAGTATAAACTAGGTAACACGGAAATAGAAAACTCAGTTTGTGAAAAAGATCTAGGTGTATTTGTTAGCAACGACTTGAAACCTAGAAAACAATGTATTAGCGTTCGCAACAAAGCAAACAGGATTCTAGGGTTCATATCTAGGTCTGTGAGTAACAGAACTGCTGACGTTATCTTGAAACTTTACCTAGCATTAGTGAGGCCACACATGGATTATGCGGTTCAGTTCTGGTGTCCTTATTATAGAATGGACATAGATTCTTTGGAGAGAGTACAAAGAAGAATGACAAAAATGATCCACAATATTAGAAACCTTACATATGAAGAAAGACTGAAAAGCTTAGGCTTGCATTCATTAGAGAGGCGTAGAGTTAGGGGAGATATGATAGAGGTGTACAAGTGGGTGAGTGGGATTAACAAGGGTAAAATGGAAGATGTTCTGAAGCTCAGTAATAACGAAATAACTAGAACAAATGGCTTTAAATTAGATAAATTCCGATTCAGAAAGGATATAGGCAAGCACTGGTTTGGTAATAGAGTTGTGGATATGTAGAATAGGCTACCGAGTGCTATAGTAGGATCGGGGACGCTAAGGAGCTTCAAGACGAAGTTGGATAGGCACATGGAAGTGCTGGGATGGGTGTGAAAGGGATCTGCCCTGTATGGGCCAGTCGGCCTCCTGCAGTATCCCACTTTCTTATGTTCTTATGTTCTTATGAAAATGGATACATTTCCCACCGTAAGTAACTCACCCTTGGATCGCTCTGACAAAGATTCATGTGTAACCTGAGGGAGGCCCAGCAGGTGCTGTTGGAGGGAGTACTGGACTATGTCTCCTGTGGGAGACTCTGCTAGCTGGGGATGCGGTATTGGGGAGGGAAGTCCTCCTCTAGGGAGGAGGTGTCGGCTCCTTCCCTATTACAATAATAATCCGAATGCGACTCGCTTGAAGGGAGCTGTAGAGCCTATATATTGACGATCTCCAGCCGGAAGGTGTCGTCACTAATCTGGGTGTGTCTGGTCAGGTGACAGGTGTACTGGCTGGAAGGTAGCTTCTTGAGTACCACGGTCATGTCGCCGGGTTAAGCTAATTGCGTGGCAGTGAGAACTCTGGGTCAATGAGACTGACCTCTCTTGGATCAGGTCTGGACAGCTTGTCCAGATGTAGTTTCTTTAACATGGTTCTAACGCCGGGTTAACTCAGGTACCTTGTCCGTGACCTCTCCTACTGTCACTGTAGGTTGTGTCAACTTGCGTGGGTGTACACCGGCTCATCTACTTACTGTTATATGTGTTGTCTTTCTCTGGGCTGTAAGCTGTAGTCTGATAAACAATCATTACACCTCCCGCCAAGACCAAAGCTTCCTTACCAGAGAACTGATGACACAATAGACAGTTACCATGGTAATATCATGGACAGTATCAAGAATAGCCTCTGAGGCGATAATCCATCCTAACATAATACAAACAATAACCTCATAGATGTACGTTTCTCTACTGGCTTAGTTTGACCTGACAAAACTTACTATAATAACACAACCCGTAATAATAACCAACATTTAACATTTGGAAATCACAACCACAACAAAAACAACATTACAATTAAAACATTCAACCAGTTTGGGATTTGTTCTGGCTTATATCGATAATTTAATACTTCACATGGGACGATAACACAACTATCACCACTAATTAACACACCTGGTGGGCCGTTAATGAGGTTTTTGGACACACTTTCGGCTCCTCCTGTTTCTTGTTGACCGTCCAGTGTGATGTGTCGCCCCGAGAAAAAGGGGGTGTTGTGTTCTCTAAGGTTAGGTTAGGTTAGGTTAGGTTAGGCTAGGTTAGGTTAGGTTAGGTCTTTTTCCTTCTTACTTATTGTCTACATTATTATCCCTTTATAATCCTTTGTTTTCTATCTGTTAGTCTATAAATTTATCTATATATCTAAAACTCAGTCTATCTGTCTCTCTATCTATTTCTTACCTATAGTAGTGACTAGTAACGATGTTAGTAAGCAAATAGACAAACTAAAGCCTAAAAAGTCATCCGGTCCCGATGAGATATTTGCCAAGAGTATTAAAGGAATGTAAGGAAGAGCTTAGTATGCCCTTAGCAAAGATGTTTAACATGTCCTGAAAAACAGGTGTAGTACCTGAATCCTGGAGGATAGCGAATATAATACCGATTTTCAAGAAGGGGGATAGATCACTATCCTCTAACTACCGTCCAATCAATCTAACATCAATTATAGGCAAATTACTGGAAGCAATCATTTCAAACTCTATTCGAAACCACCTGGAGAAGCACAAATTTATCAATGATTCCCAGGATGGCTTCACAAGCGGGCGTTCATGTCTAACTAATCTATTAACATTCTTTTCATCAGTTTTCGAAGCGGTGGACGAGGGGCACAATTATGAAGTCGTATATCTTGACTTTAGCAAAGCCTTCGACAGAGTCCCCCACGAAAGACTAATAAGAAAGGTAGAAGCACATGGCATTAGAGGTAATATTCTAAAATGGATTAGGGCGTGGTTACAGGACAGGAAACAGCGAGTGAGCATTCACGGCACTAAATCGGATTGGACCAACGTCACTAGTGGAGTTCCCCAAGGCTCAGTATTTGAACCATTATTATTTATTATATACATAAACAACATCGATATCGGCACAGACAGCAACATAAGTAAATTTGCTGATGACACTAAAATAGGACGTGTAATTAAATCTGACGAGGACTCCGCAAAACTACAGGAAGATCTAAACAAAATTTTCGAATGGTCTGAAAAATGGCAGATGAAATTCAATGTGGACAAATGTAAAGTACTCGTATAGGAGATGCAAACAGGGAAACCAGTTACCAGATGAACACCGATGCCATTGAGAAATCCGACTGCGAGAGAGATTTAGGAGTAATGATAAGTAGGAATCTTAAGCCAAGTAAACAATGTGTTTTTCCTCATAACAAGGTTCATAAAGTATTTGGGTTCATACAAAGGAGTGTTAGTTGTAAGACTATCGAGGTCATCTTAAGACTATATCTTGCACTTGTTAGACCTCACCTGGATTACGCAGTTCAGATCTGGTCACCGTATTACAGAATGGATATAGAATCCTTGGAAAGAATCCAGAGGAGAATGACAAGACTAATACCGGGAATTAGGAACCTTGAGTACAGAGACAGGTTAAAGCACCTTAATTTGCACTCCCTCGAGAGACGTAGAGCGAGGGGCGACCTGATAGAGGTGTATAAATGGAAGTAAGGGCTAAACAAAGGGGACATTACAAAGGTACTCAAGCTATCCAGCCAAGAGCGAACTCGTAACAATGGTTTTAAATTAGACAAATTTAGATTTAGGCGTGAAATAGGTAAACACTGGATTCGAAACAGAGTAGTGGATGAGTGGAACAAGTTACCAAATATCATCATTAACTCGAATACGCTGGATAGCTTCAAACATAGGTTGGATGCTTATATGAGCAATAGGGGTTGGGAATAAAAGGGACTGCCCAGTATGGGTCAATAGGCCCGCTGCAGTTTCCTCCATTCTTATGTTCTTATCTAGTGATCTATCATTCAGTCTGTCTTTGTACCACTCAACCTATATCTCTTATCTATTGATTTATCTATCTATCGAACCTAACCTAACCTAACCTAACCTAACCTAACCAAACCTAACCTATCCTAACCTATCCTAACCTAACCTAACCTAGTCTTCATGTGATCCAAAAATACTTACGTTGTTGGTTTTAGTGAAAAAAAAAATAAACAATGTGTTGTGAAGAAATTATTTTGGGGAATCAGAAGAAAATAACAACAACAACAAGTTAAGAAAACAACAACAATTTAAGAAAACAAGAACAACCATTTAAATGAACAACAACAACAACAGATACAAGAAAGTAAGAAAACAACACCTTATATAAACAAAGACAACAGCCTAAAACAACAGCAACAAAAACATTTAAATAAAACAACAAAAATAACACACAACCAAGTATTCGAGTTTGTGTTTTAAGACTCACATAAGACACACGCATCTTAATGGTCTCTATGTGACACACTTACACAATACACTCACACACTGGTCCATATGTGGCACACTTACACAATACACTCACACACTGGTCTATATGTGACACACTTATACAATACACTTACATAATACACTCACACACGGGTCTATATGTCACACACTTACACAATACACTCACACACTGGTCTACAGTATATGTGACACACTTACACAATACACTCACACACTGGTCTATATATCACACACTTACACAATACACTCACACACTGGTCCATATGTGGCACACTTACACAATACACTCACACACGGGTCTATATGTGACACACTTATACAATAGACTCACACACTGGTCTATATGTGACACACTTACACAATACACTTACACACTGGTCTACAGTATATGTGACACACTTACACAATACACTCACACACGGGTCTATATGTGACACACTTATACAATAGACTCACACACTGGTCTATATGTGACACACTTACACAATACACTTACACACTGGTCTACAGTATATGTGACACACTTACACAATACACTCACACACGGGTCTATATGTGACACACTTATACAATAGACTCACACACTGGTCTATATGTGACACACTTACACAATACACTTACACACTGGTCTATATGTGACACACTTACACAATACACTTACACACTGGTCTACAGTATATGTGACACTTACACAATACACTCACACACTGGTCTATATGTGACACACTTACACAATACACTTACACACTGGTCTACAGTATATGTGACACACTTACACAATACACTTACACACTGGTCTACAGTATACGTGACACACTTACACAATACACTCACACACTGGTCTATATGTGACACACTTACACAATACACTCACACACTGGTCTATATGTGACACACTTACACAATACACTCACACACTGGTCTATATGTCACACACTTACATAATACACTCACACGCTGGTCTATATGTGACACACTTACACAATACACTCACACGCTGGTCTATATGTCACACACTTACATAATACACTCACACACTGGTCTATATGTCACACACTTACACAATACACTCACACACTGGTCTATATGTGACACACTTACACAATACACTCACACACTGGTCTATATGTCACACACTTACACAATACACTCACACGCTGGTCTATATGTCACACACTTACATAATACACTCACACACTGGTCTATATGTCACACACTTACACAATACACTCACACACTGGTCTACAGTATATGTGACACACTTACACAATACACTCACACACTGGTTGTAACAATGTCATGAGTTTCCCGCCACCTCAGAGTTCTCGCCAACTTCGAGCCTATAGTATGAAGGCCTTAGGCCTGTCTTCGACCAATGAGAACGCCTATGAGGCGTGACGTCATGGAAGTTGTGGCATCCCTTGTAGGCTGACGCCGTTTGAAAAGCCGAGTCTGTGGTGGCCACATGGCAGGTATTTGGGTGTATTCTATTTGGTAAATCCTCAGTTCCCATTTGTTGTGAGATACGTGGTCCCCGTTTAACTCGCTAGGAACAAAGGTTTATTATTTTCAAGTGTAGCTGTTAAACCCTAATTCAATAAATACAGTAACCGTTAATAAGAGTCCTAATTCATCCGTCCCTTATTAAGAAAGGTTGATGTGTTATAAATGTCTTGGTATTATGCAGTAATACGGTGAGTCCTATATATAATAACTGTCCTATATTTCCCCTCTGTGAAGTATTGATATCCTAGTCCCCATAACCAGCCCCTGAGTCGCCCCTTGGTGTAGGCCTTTCTAGCCTAACCACAAACCGCTAGTCCTGTTCCCCCCTCCCCTCACACCCTCTCCCCAAACGTAAACAATTACCTCCCTCGCCCTCTCCACCTCTCACGAGTATAAAGAGAAAGAAGAATAGGTATATAAATCAATAATTTTTTCTTGTGTTAAGTAGTGAGAAAACATTGAGGTTGAATTTGATGTTAATTAGTCTTGATGTTTGCCATGCTGTTTGGTCAAGAACACCAGGCGGGAATTAGAAAGGAACACCCATCCATTAGTAACCAATAATGCCCAGATAGAATACAAAAGCAGAGGCACCCTCCTGGGCCTACATATATCCACGACAGGTTACTCCCATCATGTCCACACCAGGAAGGAAAAGGCAAGAAGAGAGCTGAGAAAACTATACCGCTTTAAAGCGCTTCCTGAGAAAATAAAACTCCGCCTGGTGACATCATTTATCACACCGATATTAACTTACCCAGCAGTACCTCTTCATACTATGAGCACCACTCAAATATTAAAATTACAGGTGGTCCAAAATGAAGCCCTAAGACTCGTCACAGGTGAAAGATACCCCTTCACCAGAACCACAGCCGAGATACATAGAGACCTGAGAATAAAACCCATCAACCAGCAGCTGCACACCCTGGCCAACAGAGTCTGGCAAATGATAGAACGATCAAAGCAAGAACTCCTTCAAAAACTCCCACCAGATAACGACAACAACCATACATGGTTCCCAAAAAGTTACCAAATCTCAAAAGGTCCATTACCACCCCCGATCTACACGGCCAGGCAATAGACAACCTCCCTAGACTAGCATCTGCCAGTAGGGTTGGCGGAATATGAAATAAGGCCCATATATGGGACAGGGTAGGATGTCTAGTGCCTGTACCGACAGACAATAACTAACCCATGACACAACCCTAACACACTATGTATTAGCTTTGCTAGGCGGTCAGCCCGCCCTCTCTTACCTCCTCCTAAATTTCTTCAATTTCCGAACTATAACTTCCTTCCCCCCACCTCTAATCTTTCACCCCTCCTTTCCCTTAAAAAAAAAAATAAATAAATAAATAAATAAATAAAAACTCTGCCCTGCCCGTGCCACCTGCCTCTTTACCCTGCCACCCACACCCTGACTCCTCACCCTGTCCTCCCCCGTCTGTCTTTCTGTTTGCATTTAGTTATTAGAACTTAGTGTTGTTGACATATAGAGATGGATTTCTGTAAAGACCTTCCCTAGTGACCTGACCACTGCTATTACACCCTAGCATGTATTTGAAAGTAATGACACCTGTCCCATGACATAACCACCTATAGCTTTCTCTCTCGCTATCCTGCATGGTTTACTTTCGGATTAACGAGATAGACACTATACTGCATAATATCATGAAGGCATTTAGAGAAGTAATAACGTTAAAGTAAATTATATTCTTCTGGACATTCAGATTAAGGAAGAATTAGACCCCCCTTATTGGATGTCACATTGTCTCACAATATATGGTCGAATTGGGATTTACCTGAGATACCTGAAAATTATGGGTAACTGTTATCTAAAGGGTGTGTACACCGCCTCCGGCCTAATGACCCCGCAATGTCTCAAACTGATCTCACTTCCAGCCAGACGAAAAAACCAGTATTTGCAGGTCTAGCAAAATCCTGGTAGTGGGTGTGAAGTCCATGTCACTAGACTTCCCCACTTGAGTCATACCTCTGTCACTCACACACTAGAGGGAGACCAGACGACCATGGCGGTCAGTAAGCAGTCAGAAAGCAGCGTAACCTGTCCTGGATGGAGACAATAATGCATCCCTGCCGGATCATTCCTATGATGCACTGCACATTATACAGAGAAACCCGGCGGAGAGAATGACGTAGTGTCGCTGCCAGCATGCCCTTCCGTAAACTTGGGTGTGCCAGACGCAGAGATGTCCCCAGCTGGGATCCTGTCATCATTTTTCCAGCCAGGCCATCAGCCCGACGACACCATCTGGTGGATTGCTGGTACCACAGTCATCGGGTTAGAAGCAAACCTCTAGGGACAACGTAGCCGACTCGGTGCCTCTCTTTGACCCAGGAGCCTTGCCTTAATTGGTTGGGTAGGAAGGGGCTGACCTTAACTGTGTTGATCCAAAGTCAACATGTTGGCTACAGTCAGCATTTGCAACCTCCAAACAACTTGTGAACGACAGCTGCTAAAAGCAAGGAGGAGGAGAGAAGTGAGAAGTGGATGTCCAAGAGGAGTGACACATACTGTCCTGGAAAGCCCCTGTCCCGTTGGTAGCTCTATTAAGGATCCGCCCCATAGGCACCTACCAGTGTAGATGTGTCATGCCGACCCTGATTGAGTGAGGGAAGCGAGCAGAGGTGCAACACAACAGTTCTCGAAGGTGTTAGTACGGATGGGGTGGTGGTTACTGTGATGCTGTGATGCTGTGATGCTGTGTGTCCTGATCGGAGTTGGAGGAGAAGATTCTTGAGGAGTTGTGAGAAGAGAAGGAGAGGATCCTATGTCCTGTGGGATGGACAATCCTAGTGTTGAAAGCTCCCGTTCCCGTTATGAGTTCTGAAACTAGGCCGCCCAGTAAGCTTCTACCATCCTGGAATGAGGCTATGCCGCTGAAATTAATTACCAGGGAAGAGGTACAATCGATATGTCTTATATGAGTAACTCTAGGCAGTTAGTACATAGTGGATAATGTAGTTAAGAAGCTCCACGTCTCCAGAAACGATTTGTTCACTCATAGTAGATGGAAGCTGAAAGGCAGTGAACAGTAAGCAAGTGTCTGTTGGCGACCTGCCATCTGCAAATGTTAACTCTGTATCTCTGCCTGCTGCCAGATGTACCGTCATCAATTGTGAGATGAGAGACCAGCTGAACAACATAAAATAAGATATACAAAGTGTGTGTGTGTGTGTGTGTGAGATAAGGTCCATGATATACCAGAATGTGTAATGGAAAAAGAAAATGTGTGAAATTAATTGAGAGAATGAAAACCAAAATTTTAAGCAATTAAGATAAGAAGTGAAGAAAATCTGTTTTGAGAAGTAATGTAAATTGATGTTGAAAATTGATATATTGAAATGTAAGTAATTTTGAAATTGATGTTGAAGATTCATGAAAAGATGAAAAATTATTTTTTATATAAAAACTAAAGAGACAATAAACAAAGAAGATCCATCTTCTATATACATTCGTTTGTGCATGACGAGTAATGAAGCTTTTTGTTTTTCATGAGTGATTTTATTATGAATATTTTCCAGTAATTTGATTTCTCGTTGATTTGTATTTTAATTAATACCTGATTGATTTGAATTTATTAGAGCATTTTTACTTCCCATTATTCTTGATTTTTTTTATTTTGAGTACTTTCATTACTGATTTCTTATATTGAATTATCCATCATTTTAGCTCTCGTGATTTTGTGTGATTCATATTTTCAACAATTTCTATTTTTTCTTAAAAACTAAGAGAATTTTAATATTAAGTTGACATTTACTAGAAATAATTTTCCTTGAATTTGTGTCATCTAGCGAATTAAAGATTGATGTGCAAATATTGAGAAACATAATTTATGTTGTCAATTTAATATGCTAATTAATTTTAGATATTCCTAGCTAGGATTAGGAATGAAACTTTGCGAAATATTTTGTAAACATCTCACAAATTTTCATATAAGCGACCATGGGGAGTATTGTAACAATGTGGGGGTGCTGGTGGTAGAGTGGTACCGCTCTTGCCTTCGCAAGCGAGATGTCACGGGTTCGATTCCCGGGGCGGTGGAAGTTGTTTGGACATACTTCCTAGCCCCCATTAGTTCCTGTTCACCTAGCAGTAAAGTAGATACCTGGTGTAAATTGAAAGTTGCGAATTCGTATTCAGGGACAAGTTGTTGGAGCTTCCAATAACTTGACGACATAAACCATTGACTCTTCAGGCTTCTACGCCCTTAACTCATGAGACATAAAGGCAAGCATGAACTTAACATGCTTCCCTGTTGGGCGCTGTAAACACTTCTGTGCTTCACCTTACACAAGGATGTAGGGGAGTGCACAATAAAAAAAAAAGAAAA
This sequence comes from Homarus gammarus, assembly GCA_958450375.1. Taxonomy (NCBI): domain Eukaryota; kingdom Metazoa; phylum Arthropoda; class Malacostraca; order Decapoda; family Nephropidae; genus Homarus; species Homarus gammarus. The sequence goes on along the minus strand of CAUDMG010003564.1, from coordinate 589,608 downwards.
AAAAACAATGTCATGAGTTTCCCGCCACTTGAGAGTTCCCGCCAATTTTAAGCCAATAGTATGAAGGCCTTAGGCCTGTCTTCGACCAATGAGAAAGCCTATGAGGCGTGACGTCATGAAAGTTGTGGCATCCCTTGTAGGCTGACGCCGTTTGAAAAGCCGAGTCTGTGGTGGCCACATGGCAGGTATTTGGGTGTATTCTATTTGGTAAATCCTCAGTTCCCATTTGTTGTGAGATACGTGGTCCCCGTTTAACTCGCTAGGAACAAAGGTTTATTATTTTGAAGTGTAGCTGTTAAACCCTAATTCAATAAATACAGTAACCGTTAATAAGAGTCATAATTCATCGGTCCCTTCACCCTCTCCACCTCTCACGAGTATAAAGAGAAAGAAGAATAAATATATAAATAAATAAGCAAATAAATATAAATAATTACACAGAAAATAAAAGAGTAAGTTGTTACATAAAATATGTTACATTCAATATTGGGACATATAATATTTGTTACATGGTCTATACGTGACACACTTACACAATACACCCACACACTCGTATATATGTGATACACTTACACAATACACTCACACACTGGTCTAACATCAATTGTTGGCAAATTACTGGAAGCAATCATTTCAAACTCTATTCGAAATCACCTGGAGAAGCACAAGTTGATCAATGATTCCCAACTTGGCTTCACAAGCGGGCGTTCATGTCTAACTAATCTATTAACATTTTTTTCATCTGTTTTCGAATCAGTGGACGAGGGGCACAATTATGATGTGGTATATCTCGACTTTAGCAAAGAATTCGACAGAGTCCCCCACGAAAGACTAATAAGAAAACTGGAGGCTCATGGCATTAAAGGAGACATTCTAACCTGGATTAGGGCGTGGTTACAGGACAGGAAACAGCGAGTAAGCAAAAATGGCACTACTGTAAATCCCAGTGGAGCAACGTCACTCGTGGAGTTCTCCAAGCCTCAGTACTAGGACCATTATTATTTATTATGTACATAAACAACATAGATATCGGCGTAGACAGCAACATAAGTAAATTTGCTGATGACACTAAAATAGGGAGTGTAATTAAATCTGACGAGGACTCTGCAAAACTACAGGAAGATCTAAAAAAAAATTTCGAATGGTCTGAAAAATGGCAGATGAAATTCAATGTGGACAAATGTAAAGTAATCAGAATAGGAGATGTAAACAGGGAAACCAGATACCAGATGAACAACGATGTTATTGAGAAATCCGAATGCGAGAAGGATTTAGGAGTAATGATAAGTAGGAATCTTAAGCCAAGTAAACAATGTGTATTTGCTCGAAAACAAGGCTAATACAGTAGAGTACTTGGGTTCATACAAAGGAGTGTTAGTTACAAGACTAGCGAGGTCATCCTAAAACTGTATCTTGTGCTTGTGAGACCTCACTTGGATTAAGCAGTTCATTTCTGGTCACCGTATTACAGAATGGATATAGAATCTTTGAAAAGAATTCAGAGGAGAATGACAAGACTAATCCCGGGCATTAGGAACCTTGAGTACAGAGACAGGTTAAAGCTTCTTAATTTGCACTCCCTTGAGAGACGTAGAGCGAGGGGCGACCTGATAGAGGTGTATAAATGGAAGTCAGGGCTAAACAAAGGGGATATTACAAAGGTACTCAAACTATCCAACCAGGAGCGAACTCGTAACAATAATTTTAAATTAGACAAATTTAGATTTAGGCGCGAAATAGGTAAACACTGGTTTGGGGAAATAGAGTAGTGGATGAGTGGAACAAGTTACCAAATATCATCATTAACTCGAATACGCTGGATAGCTTCAAACATAGGTTGGATGCTTATATGAGCAATAGGGGTTGGGTGTAAATGGGACTGCCCAGTATGGGCCAATAGGCCCGCTGCAGTTTCCTCCATTCTTATGTTCTTATGTTCTTATATGTGACACACTTACACAATGCACTCACACACTGGTCTATATGTGACACACTTACACAATACACTCACACACTGGTCTATATGTGACACACTTACACAATACACTCACACACTGGTCTATATGTGACACACTTACACAATACACTCACACACTGGTCTATATGTGACACACTTACACAATACACTCACACACTGGTCTATATGTGACACACTAACACAATACACTCACACACTGGTCTACAGTATATGTGACACACTTACACAATACACTCACACACTGGTCTATATGTGACACACTTACACAATACACTCACACACTGGTCTATATGTCACACACTTACACAATACACTCACACACTGGTCTATATGTGACACACTTACACAATACACTCACACACTGGTCTATATGTCACACACTTACACAATACACTCACACACTGGTCTATATGTGACACACTTACACAATACACTTCCCGAAACCAAAATTTAGAAGAAATTTTAACAGAGAGAGAGAGAGAGAGAGAGAGAGAGAGAGAGAGAGAGAGAGAGAGAGAGAGAGACCACGATGGAAGTATTATATCATTTCTAAATCAGTAAAGGATGGCGGCTAACTGTACCTCTTAACTATTGTTTATTAGAAGCGTCACTATTTACTGTATAAATGGTTGACAAACTAGATATGTCAGATACAGTAAAACCTCCATTTAACGGACATCAATTAGACAGGTATAGTCCGTTATATGGAAGTTTCCCTATAACACATTTGTATATAGCGGACTATACTCTGCTATATAGTCCGTTAAACAGAGGGCTCACTGTAGTATTACCGTACAGCCATAAACAAGAAGATGGTAATTAATGAAACTTTTGATAACTCAGACGAGCTATCAAGGCCGACATCAGACGAGCTATCAAGGCTAACATCAGACGAGCTATCAAGGCCGACATCAGACGAGCTATCAAGGCCGACATCAGACGAGCTATCAAGGCCGACATCAGACGAGCTATCAAGGCCGACATCAGACGAGCTATCAAGGCCGACATCAGACGAGCTATCAAGGCCGACATCAGACGATTGCTTAATGAGTTTTTTAACTAATGCTTCCAGATGAGCTAAACATTTCCTGGAGACATATTATCTCTAGACACTGAGATAAACATCGTAAATAGGAAACTGCTTACAATTACTTCCTCTGATGGTCTAAACAGAACAGTGTAGCGTCATCATTCTAACACAATTCATCAAGGGGTATTTACGATAACTTTCCTCACTAACTTGAAATCAAAACAACCATTGTAATAAGGTTTGGTTAGGTGAGGTTAGATTAGGTTAGGTTAGGTTAGGTTAGGTTAGTGTTTTGTACCAAGAAAGGGAATTGATAGTTCTGTGTTTATTGCTGTAACTCTAATAGGTGTGTGACGGAGAGAGAGAGAGAGAGAGAGAGAGAGAGAGAGAGAGAGAGAGACCACTGGGGAGTCATCACTTCTACAGCCAACACAGAAGGAATTATAGACCAAATTTTCTCGTACATCAAATAGTTAAATCTCTCGTGACCACAACAACAACAACAACAACAACAACAACAACAACAACAGCCTCAAAAACAACAACAACAACAACAACAATAACAACAACAACAACAACAACAACAGCCTCAAAAACAACAACAACAACAACAACAACAACAACAACAACAACAACAATAACAACCTCAAGAACATGACACTAGTAAATGAATATGGGATGCCTCAGTGAATTAGGCTCACGTGTGGGGTCAGGCTGAAACAAGGATTGCACGACAGGCGGCTGGTTTTGTCCCTCTGAATAGTGTCTGTTAAAAGTGTCCGCTAAAGTGTCCGCTAAAGTGTCTGTTAAAAGTGTCCGCTAAAGTGTCTGTTAAGTGTCCGCTAAAGTGTCTGTTAAAAGTGTCCGCTAAAGTGTCTGCTAAAAGTGTCCGCTAGAGTGTCTGTTAAAAGTGTCCGCTAGAGTGTCTGTAAAAAGTATCCGCAAAAGTATGTTAAAAGTGTCCGCTAAAGTGTCTGTTAAAAGTGTCCGCTAAAGTGTCTGTTAAAAGTGTCCGCTAAAGTGTCTGTTAAAAGTGTCCGCTAAAGTGTCTGTTAAAAGTGTCCGCTAAAGTGTCTGTTAAAAGTGTCCGCAAAAGTATGTTAAAAGTGTCCGCTAAAGTGTCTGTTAAAAGTGTCCGCTAAAGTATCTGTTAAAGTGTCCGCTAAAGTGTCTGTTAAAAGTGTCTGTTAAAAGTGTCTGTTAAAAGTGTCTGTCAAAAGTGCATGTTAAAAGTGTCTGTTAAAAGTGTGTGTTAAATTTGTCTGTTAAACAAATAAAATAGAACAAAAAGTGAAGGGGATAAAATCTCACTCAAATTGTCTGTTAAAAGTTTTATTTTAAAGTGTTGCTATAAAGAGGTTTCAGTAAGGAGTGTTGCTATAAAGAGGTTCCAGTAAAGAGTGTTGCTATAAAGAGGTTTCAGTAAAGAGTGTTGCTATAAAGAGGTTTCAGTAAGGAGTGTTGCTATAAAGAGGTTCCAGTAAAGTGTTGCTATAAAGAGGTTCCAGTAAAGAGTGTTGCTATAAAGAGGTTCCAGTAAAGAGTGTTGCTATAAAGAGGTTCCAGTAAAGAGTGTTGCTATAAAGAGGTTTCAGTAAGGAGTGTTGCCATAAAGAGGTTCCAGTGAAGAGTGTTGCTATAAAGAGGTTCCAGTGAAGAGTGTTGCTATAAAGAGGTTCCAGTAAAGAGTGTTGTTATAAAGAGGTTCCAGTAAAGAGTGTTGCTATAAAGAGGTTCCAGTGAAGAGTATTGCTATAAAGAGGTTCCAGTAAAGAGTGTTGCTATAAAGAGGTTCCAGTAAAGAGTGTTGTTATAAAGAGGTTCCAGTAAAGAGTGTTGCTATAAAGAGGTTCCAGTAAAGAGTGTTGCTATAAAGAGGTTCCAGTAAAGAGTGTTGCTATAAAGAGGTTTCAGTAAGGAGTGTTGCTATAAAGAGGTTCCAGTAAAGAGTGTTGCTATAAAGAGGTTCCAGTGAAGAGTGTTGTTATAAAGAGGTTTCAGTAAGGAGTGTTGCTATAAAGAGGTTTCAGTAAGGAGTATTGCTATAAAGAGGTTCCAGTGAAGAGTGTTGCTATAAAGAGGTTCCAGTAAAGAGTGTTGCTATAAAGAGGTTCCAGTAAAGAGTGTTGCTATAAAGAGGTTCCAGTAAAGAGTGTTGCTATAAAGAGGTTCCAGTAAAGAGTGTTGCTATAAAGAGGTTCCAGTAAAGAGTGTTGCTATAAAGAGGTTCCAGTGAAGAGTACTGCTATAAAGAGGTTCCAGTGAAGAGTACTGCTATAAAGAGGTTCCAGTGAAGAGTGTTGCTATAAAGAGGTTTCAGTAAGGAGTGTTGCTATAAAGAGGTTTCAGTAAGGAGCGTTGCTATAAAGAGGTTCCAGTAAAGAGTGTTGCTATAAAGAGGTTCCAGTAAAGAGTGTTGCTATAAAGAGGTTTCAGTAAGGAGTGTTGCTATAAAGAGGTTCCAGTGATGAGTGTTGCTATAAAGAGGTTTCAGTAAGGAGTGTTGCTATAAAGAGGTTTCAGTAAGGAGTGTTGCTATAAAGAGGTTCCAGTAAAGAGTGTTGCTATAAAGAGGTTCCAGTGAAGAGTGTTGCTATAAAGAGATTCCAGTAAAGAGTGTTGCTATAAAGAGGTTCCAGTAAAGAGTGTTGTTATAAAGAGGTTTCAGTAAAGAGTGTTGCTATAAAGAGGTTCCAGTGAAGAGTGTTGCTATAGAGAGGTTCCAGTAAGGAGTGTTACTATAAAGAGGTTCCAGTAAAGAGTGTTGCTATAAAGAGGTTCCAGTGAAGAGTGTTGCTATAAAGAGGTTCCAGTAAAGAGTGTTGCTATAAAGAGGTTCCAGTAAAGAGTGTTGCTATAAAGAGGTTCCAGTGAAGAGTGTTGCTATAAAGAGGTTCCAGTAAAGAGTGTTGCTATAAAGAGGTTCCAGTGAAGAGTGTTGCTATAAAGAGGTTCCAGTAAAGAGTGTTGCTATAAAGAGGTTCCAGTGAAGAGTGTTGCTATAAAGAGGTTCCAGTAAAGAGTGTTACTATAAAGAGGTTCCAGTAAAGAGTGTTGCTATAAAGAGGTTTCAGTAAAGAGTGTTGCTATAAAGAGGTTTCAGTAAAGAGTGTTGCTATAAAGAGGTTCCAGTGAAGAGTGTTGCTATAAAGAGGTTCCAGTGAAGAGTGTTACTATAAAGAGGTTCCAGTAAAGAGTGTTGCTATAAAGAGGTTCCAGTAAAGAGTGTTACTATAAAGAGGTTCCAGTAAAGAGTGTTACTATAAAGAGGTTCCAGTAAAGAGTGTTGCTATAAAGAGGTTCCAGTAAAGAGTGTTGCTATAAAGAGGTTCTGTAATTTGAATTTATTTAATCTATCTTATCAATAGTAATCGATTTAATCTACAGCATAAAACAATATCAATGCATCTAATCTACCTAGTTTAATTCGCTAAAATAAACCAGTGGATCTAAATAATCTCTCTAACCCGTATTAAACAATTTTCCTCGATTTCCATCAATTTTCATCAATTTTCATCAATTTTCCTCGATTTTCATCAATTTTCATCAATTTTCCTCCTCTTTAATGTTTTAATGGGTAAGGGACCACCATAGTGACTGTGTGTTATTGAGAGGGAGGTTCAGCATGTTGGTCCCTCTAAAAGCTTGGCTCGTCCTTTAGGTCAAGTAATGAAGGGGTTAGGTGAGGGTGGATGTGGGAATTACTGCATATATATCCCTTGATCCTTAGCGATGTAACGGGGACCTTCTTATGGAGAGGGAGAGAGATTCAGTAAATTCGTCACACAAATTCACATTGGTTCAACAAACAATGTACCTAGACAGTACAGGTATACAAACAACGTACCTAGACAGTACAGGTATACAAACAATGTACCTAGACAGTACAGGTATACAAACAATGTACCTAGACAGTACAGGTATACAAACAATGTACCTAGACAGTACAGGTATACAAACAATGTACCTAGACAGTACAGGTATACAAACAATGGTAAGCAGTTAGCTGGGAGTATAACCCTTAAGTTCCCTATATGAGATTAGGGAAAGACTAACAATAATTATCTTAAATAAACAGATGACTTTACACGTAACAAGACAACAGTCCTCCCCAATCATGGTAAACAAAGTAGACAGACCCATGTATCCGGTGGTGTATTGTTTGATTATGTTCCCGAGTTTGATATTTTCATGTTAATTATTCCAGTCCTTTAGAGTTGAAAGTTATTGTGTTTTATTATGTTGATTGATAGATTAATTGATTGATTGATTAAAGTAATTAATAAACAATAATAATAATGGTTGCCCCTCGTGTAACGAGGATGGCCGGCCCAAGGGCCACCTAGGCGTGACCTTGTTTAAGGTGGAGAAGCTGTCGCCAACACAACAACCAAACCCTGAGTGAACGAGCTGCATGACCCAGTGTCAAGGAATAGTCTGAGAAGACCGGACAACTCGCCAACTGCACTGGCTAACCATTACCCCGGAATACGATCTGCAAATCGATTAACATCCAGGTCCCCAATTACTGCTGGGTATAGTTTCACCCAGCCCGGCAAACGAACCCGGGTCCACTCGTTTGCGAGGCGAGACTGATGACCATTACTCCACAGTTCGAGACTGACCATTACAGCACAGGTCGCCAATATCTATCTATCTATCTATCTATCTATCTATCTATCCCTGGTAGGGCAACAGCTTAGTAATTTGTCGCCGAATTGATAGATGGATAGACAGATAAAACATGCAATACATAAACAATCAAAAACACTAACATATAATACAAATAATTATCCCCAAAATTGAAACATTGTATCGATGTAATAAATTTGGCCCACGAGACACATGCAGCCCACGAGACACATGCGGCCCACGAGACACATGCGGCCCACGAGACACATGCGGCCCACGAGATACATGCGGCCCACGAGACACATGTGGCCCACGAGACACATGCGGCCCACGAGACACATGCGGCCCACGAGATCATGAAGCCCAAGAGACACATGAAGCCCACGAGACACAGCGGCCCACGAGATACATGAAGCCCACGAGACACAGCGGGCCACGAGATACATGAGGCCTCCGAGACACACGAAGCCCATGAGACACATGACGCCCACGAGACACATGAAGCCCACCAGACACATGAAGCCCAAGAGACACATGAGGCCCACGAGACACAGAGGCCCAACGAGACACATGAAGCCCACGAGAGACATGAAGCCCACGAGAGACATGAAGCCCAAGAGACACATGAGGCCCACGAGACACAGCGGCCCACGAAACACATGCGGCCCACGAGACAAGAGCGGTCCACGAGACACATGAGGCCCACGAGACATATGAAGCCCACGAGACACAGCGGCCCAAGAGACACAGCGGCCCAAGAGACACATGAAGCCCAAGAGACACATGAGGCCCACGAGACACAGCAGCCCACGAGACACAGCGGCCCACGAGACACATGCAGCCCAAGAGACACATGAAGCCCAAGAGACACATGAGGCCCACGGGACACATGAGGCCCACGAGACACATGAGGCCCACGGGACACATGAGGCCCACGAGACACATGAAGCCCAAGAGACACATGAGGCCCACGGGACACATGAGGCCCAAGAGACACATGAGGCCCACGGGACACATGAGGCCCACGAGACACATGCAGCCCAAGAGACACATGAAGCCCAAGAGACACATGAGGCCCACGAGACACATGAGGCCCACGAAAGACAGCGACCCACGAGACACATGAAGCCAAAGAGACACATGAGGCCCACGAGACACAGCGGCCCACGAGACACAGCGGCCCACGAGACAAGAGCGGCCCACGAGACACATGAGGCCCACGGGACACATGAAGCCCAAGAGACACATGAAGCCCAAGAGACACATGAGGTCCACGGGACACATGAAGCCCACGAGACACAGCGGCCCGCGAGACGCAGCGGCCCAAGAGACACATGAAGCCCAAGAGACACATGAGGCCCACGAGACACAGCGGCCCACGAGACACATGCAGCCCAAGAGACACATGAAGCCCAAGAGACACATGAAGCCTACGAGACACGTGAAGCCCACGAGACACATGAAGCCTACGAGACACATGAAGCCCAAAAGACACATGAGGCCCACGGGACACATGAAGCCTACGAGACACGTGAAGCCCACGAGACACATGAAGCCCAAGAGACACAGCGGCCCACGAGACACATGAGGCCCACGAGACACATGAAACCTACGAGACACACGAAGCCCACGGGACACTTGAAGCACACGAGACACATGCGGAACACAAGACAAGAGCGGCCCACGAGACACATGAAGCCCACGAGACACATGAAGCCCAAGAGACACATGAGGCCCACGAAACACAGCGGCCCAGGAGACACATGCGGCCCACGATACAAGAGCGGCCCACGAGACACATGAGGCCCACGGGACACATGAAACCTAAGAGACACATGAGGCCCACGAGACACATGAGGCCCACGAGACACATGAAGCCCACGAGACACAGCGGCCCACGAGACACATGAAGTCCACGAGACACATGAGGCTCACGAGACACAGCGGCCCACGAGACACATGCGGCCCACGAGACAAGAGCGGCCCACGAGACACATGAGTCCCGCGATACACATGCGAACCATGAGACACATGAAGCCCACGAGACACATGGGGCCCATGAGACACAGCGGCCCACGAGACACATGAAGCCCACGAGAGACAGCGGCCCGCGAGACACATGAGGCCCACGAGACACATGCAGCCCACGAGACACATGAGGCCCACGAGACACATGCAGCCCACTAGACACATGCGGCCCATGAGACACATGCTGCCCACGGGACACACGAAGCCCACGAGACACATGAGGCCCACGAGACACATGCAGCCCACCAGACACATAAGAACATAAGAATGGAGGAAACTGCAGCGGGCCTATTAACCCATACTGGGCAGTCCCATATATTCCCAACCCCTATTGCTCATATAAGCATCCAACCTATGTTTGAAGCTATCCAGCGTATTCGAGTTAATGATGATATTTGGTAACTTGTTCCATTCATCCACTACTCTGTTTCCAAACCAATGTTTACCTATTTCACGCCGAAATCTAAATTTGTCTAATTTAAAACCATTGTTACGAGTTCGCTCCTGGTTGGATAGTTTGAGTACCTTTGTAATGTCCCCTTTGTTTAACCCTGACTTCCATTTAATCACCTCTATCATGTCGCCCCTCACTCTACGTCTCTCGAGGGAGTGCAAATTAAGATGCTTTAACCTGTCTCAGTACTCAAGGTTCCTAATGCCCGGGATTAGTCTTGTCATTCTCCTCTGAATTCTTTCTAAGAATTCTATATCCATTCTGTAATACGGTGACCATAACTGAACTGCGTAATCCAGGTGAGGTCTCACAAGCACTAGATATAATTTGGCCCATGGGACATATGCGGCCCACGAGACACATGAGGTCCACGAGACACATGCGGCTCATCACGCTACTGAGAGTGGCCCACGAGACACATGAGGCCCACGGGACACATGCGGCACACGAGACACATGAGGTGCACGAGACACATTCGGCTCATGAGGCTACTGAGAGTGGCCCACGAGACACATGCAGCTCATCAGGTGTTTGAGTGTGGCCCACGAGAGACATGCGGCCCATCACGCGTCCGAGTGTGGCTCATGAGACACATGCAGCCCGTCAATGTGTCTGAGTGTGGCCCACGAGATACATGCGGCCCATCAGGCGTCTGAGTGTGGCCCATGATACACATGCGGGCCATCAGGCGTCTGAGTGTAACCCACGAGACACATGCGGCCTATCAGGCGTCTGGGTGTGGCCCATGAAGCACATGCGGGCCATCAGGCGTCTGAGTGTTGCCCACGAGACATATGCAGCCCATCAGGCGTCTGGGTGTGGCCCATGAAGCACATGCAGGCCACAAGGCGTCTGAGTGTGGCCCACGAGACATAATGTTTGACCGTCGTCATATGATATAACCATTTAGTGTTGTTGTGGGTTAACACTGTCATCATTCTATATTAATATTTCGATAATTTAATGATAATTTGTATTGATTTATTACAATTCCTAAATATATTTAGATCAACACACATACAGTAGGACTATTTGTTGACCAACTCATGTTCTCCTGGCCGAGGTTGTCCTCAGGGCAGGCGGCGCCGTACTACTACTACTTGTTTCTTTGGTTCATATTAGTTGTGTCAATACAAACAATGTTTATAACTCGTTATGAAACATTCAGCCAGTGTTAAAGGTGTTATGGTTAGTGGTGGGTCATGGTTGGTGTACATGTGGCCCACTGAGATGATGGAGGGCCACTCGTGTAGCCCACTGAGATGATGGAGGGCCACTCATGTGGCCCACTGAGATGATGGAGGGCCACTCATGTGGTCCACTGAGATGATGGAGGTCCACTCATGTGGCCCACTGAGATGATGGAGGGCTATGTGGCCCACTGAGATGATGGAGGGCCACTCGTGTGGCCCACTGAGATGATGGAGGGCCACTCATGTGGTCCACTGAGATGATGGAGGGCCACCCATGTGGTCCACTGAGATGATGGAGGTCCACTCGTGTGGCCCACTGAGTTGATGGAGGTCCACTCATGTGGCCCACTGAGATGATGGAGGGCCACTCATGTGGCCCACTGAGATGATGGAGGGCCACTCATGTGGTCCAGTGAGATGATGGAGGTCCACTCATGTGGCCCACTGAGATGATGGAGGTCCACTCATGTGGCCCACTGAGATGATGGAGGGCCACTCGTGTGGCCCACTGAGATGATGGAGGGCCACTCATGTGGCCCACTGAGATGATGGAGGGCCACTCATGTGGCCCACTGAGATGATGGAGGGCCACTCATGTGGTCCACTGAGATGATGGAGGTCCACTCATGTGGCCCACTGAGATGATGGAGGGCCACTCGTGTGGCCCACTGAGATGATGGAGGTCCACCCATGTGGCCCACTGAGATGATGGAGGGCCACTCGTGTGGCCCACTGAGATGATGGAGGGCCATTCATGTGGTCCACTGAGATGATGGAGGGCCACTCATGTGGTCCACTGAGATGATGGAGGGCCACTCATGTGGCCCACTGAGATGATGGAGGTCCACTCGTGTGGCCCACTGAGATGATGGAGGTCCACTCATGTGGCCCACTGAGATGATGGAGGTCCACTCGTGTGGCCCACTGAGTTGATGGAGGTCCACTCATGTGGCCCACTGAGATGATGGAGGTCCATTTATGTGGCCCACTGAGATGATGGAGGGCCACTCGTGTGGCCCACTGAGATGGAGGTCCATTCATGTGGCCCACTGAGATGATGGAGGGCCACTCATGTGGCCCACTGACATGATGGAGGGCCACTCGTGTGGCCCACTGAGATGATGGAGGGCCACTCGTGTGGCCCACTGAGATGATGGAGGTCCACTCATGTGGCTCACTGAGATGATGGAGGGCCACTCGTGTGGCCCACTGAGACGATGGAGGTCCACTCATGTGGCCCACTGAGACGATGGAGGTCCACTCATGTGGCCCACTGAGATGATGGAGGGCCACTCATGTGGTCCACTGATATGATGGAGGTCCACTCGTGTGGCCCACTGAGATGATGGAGGACCACTCGTGTGGCCCACTGACATGATGGAGGGCCACTCGTGTGGCCCACTGACATGATGGAGGGCCACTCGTGTGGCCCACTGAGATGATGGAGGTCCACTTATGTGGCCCACTGACATGATGGAGGGCCACTCATGTGGCCCACTGAGATGATGGAGGGCCACTCGTGTGGCCCACTGAGATGATGGGGGTCCCCTCGTGTGGCCCACTGACATGATGGAGGTCCACTCATGTGGCCCACTGACATGATGGAGGGCCACTCATGTGGCCCACTGAGATGATGGAGGGCCACTTGTGTGGCCCACTGAGATGATGGAGGTCCACTTATGAGGCCCACTGAGATGATGGAGGTCCACTCATGTGGTCCACTTAGATGACGGAGGGTCACTCGTGTAGCCCACTGAGATGATGGAGGTCCACTTATGTGGCCCACTGAGATTATGGAGGTCCACTCATGTGGCCCACTGAGATGATGGAGGTCCACTCATGTGGCCCACTGAGATGACGGAGGTCCACTCATGTGGCCCACATAGATGACGGAGGGCCACTCATGTGGTCTACCCACTGGCCTAGGTTGCTAACCACTGAATTACCCCCTTGACTACAGTTATTATAATGATTGGGTTAATATGCTGTACTCAGGAGGTTATGACATCATTGTACTAAAGGAAGAACAAACTCTCTCCCTAGTAACACACACACACACGACCATCTCTTTCGTCCTTACATAATGTCGTTCCCGCCTTAACATGGGTATGACGCTGATGTGTTAAGCAAATGCAAATGTCTGCTCGCTCTCTCTCTCTCCAGTAGTTTTTCTGTCTTTACCCGTCTCTGGTAGTCTGTCTTTACCCGTCTCTGGTAGTCTGTCTTTACCCGTCTCTGGTAGTCTGTCTTTACCCGTCTCTGGTAGTCTGTCTTTACCCGTCTCTGGTAGTCTGTCTTTACCCGTCTCTGGTAGTCTGTCTTTACCCGTCTCTGGTAGTCTGTCTTTACCCGTCTCTGGTAGTCTGTCTTTACCCGTCTCTGGTAGTCTGTCTTTACCCGTCTCTGGTAGTCTGTCTTTACCCGTCTCTGGTAGTCTGTCTTTACCCGTCTCTGGTAGTCTGTCTTTACCCGTCTCTGGTAGTCTGTCTTTACCCGTCTCTGGTAGTCTGTCTTTACCCGTCTCTGGTAGTCTGTCTTTACCCGTCTCTGGTAGTCTGTCTTTACCCGTCTCTGGTAGTCTGTCTTTACCCGTCTCTGGTAGTCTGTCTTTACCCGTCTCTGGTAGTCTGTCTTTACCCGTCTCTGGTAGTCTGTCTTTACCCGTCTCTAGTAGTCTGTCTTTACCCGTCTCTGGTAGTCTGTCTTTACCCGTCTCTAGTAGTCTGTCTTTACCCGTCTCTAGTAGTCTGTCTTTACCCGTCTCTAGTAGTCTGTCTTTACCCGTCTCTAGTAGTCTGTCTTTACCCGTCTCTAGTAGTCTGTCTTTACCCGTCTCTGGTAGTCTGTCTTTACCCGTCTCTGGTAGTCTGTCTTTACCCGTCTCTGGTAGTCTGTCTTTACCCGTCTCTGGTAGTCTGTCTTTACCCGTCTCTGGTAGTCTGTCTTTACCCGTCTCTGGTAGTCTGTCTTTACCCGTCTCTAGTAGTCTGTCTTTACCCGTCTCTGGTAGTCTGTCTTTACCCGTCTCTGGTAGTCTGTCTTTACCCGTCTCTGGTAGTCTGTCTTTACCCATCTCTGGTAGTCTGTCTTTACCCGTCTCTGGTAGTCTGTCTTTACCCGTCTCTAGTAGTCTGTCTTTACCCGTCTCTGGTAGTCTGTCTTTACCCGTCTCTGGTAGTCTGTCTTTACCCGTCTCTGGTAGTCTGTCTTTACCCGTCTCTGGTAGTCTGTCTTTACCCGTCTCTGGTAGTCTGTCTTTACCCGTCTCTGGTTGTCTGTCTTTACCCGTCTCTGGTAGTCTGTCTTTACCCGTCTCTGGTAGTCTGTCTTTACCCGTCTCTGGTAGTCTGTCTTTACCCGTCTCTGGTAGTCTGTCTTTACCCGTCTCTGGTAGTCTGTCTTTACCCGTCTCTAGTAGTCTGTCTTTACCCGTTTCTGGTAGTCTGTCTTTACCCGTCTCTGGTAGTCCGTCTTTACCCGTCTGTAGTAGTCTGTCTTTCTCTCTCCATATCTGTTCATTTCTGTACTTTTGTTTCTCTCTGTCTCTTTCTGTCTGTCTGTCCCTCCGTCGCCCTGTCACTTTATCAGTCAATTTATATTATCACTTAAGTCAATCTTATTTACAAATTGATAATTCGTCTTACACCGACTCCTCCGGGCACAGCAACAAGCGGTCCCCTACTCTACCACACCCACCACCACCCCTCTACCACCCCCACCACCACCCCCTCTACCACACCCACCACCACCACCCCTCTACCACACCCACCGCCACCCCTCTACCACACCCACCACCACCCCCTCCTCCCCATGCCACCCAAACTTTCCAACTTGACCAAAAATATTTACAAAACATCTCTTCTCCAAGTAGTCGTTGTCTCTCTCTCTCTCTCTCTCTCTCTCTCTCTCTCTCTCTCTCTCTCTCTCTCCGTGTTTCAGTCTGTCTGACTGTCTGTCTGTCTGTCTGTATTTTATTTCATGCAGTAAATTAATCAGGGTAATCGCCTTCATTACTAACAGTAGTGAAACGTTTTAAGACTTTTCTAAAAACCTCGTGAAAAGTTTCCGGTTTTATTACCGTAAAAAATTCTTAGGGATTTTCTTAAAACAAATCTTAGTTTCATTACTCTCCCAAAACCTCGTTGTAAAAACCACTAAAGTTCTCGACTAGTCTTGGTTTTTTACGACTAGAAGCTTACCCAAAAATCTTTTACAAAACCAGTCAAGCTTCTAACTCCCATCCCCGACGCAAGTTTACTGCTGCAGTGCTCAAGAAAATTCCTATATAGCAGCAGTTCTTTACCTGACAGTTGAATACAACCTACGATGGCACCTCAGCCACTCTTTGACTCCCTCCCTCCCTCCCTCCCTTCCCCACTCCTCCATACTTTTACTCCCTTACTTCTCTCCCTCCCTCCCTCCCTTCCCCACTCCTCCATACTTACTCCTTCACTTCTCTCTCTCCCTCCCTCCCTCCCTTCCCCACTCCTCCATACTTTTACTCCCTTACTTCTCTCCCTCCCTCCCTCCCTTCATCACATCTCAGCCCCCAGTCTCTCATACCCTCTCTTCCTCCCTCCCTCACACCCTTTCTTCCTCCCTCTCTCTCTTCCTTCCCTTAAATTTTCCCTCCCTTACACCTTCCTTTCCTCCCACCCTCCCTCTCCCCCCTCTCCGCCTCACACCCTCCCATACACCCTCCCTCTCCCCCCTTCCCGCCTCGCACCCTCCCACACACCCTCCCTCTCCCCCCTTCCCGCCTCACACCCTCCCACACACCCTCCCTCTCCCCCCTTCCCGCCACACACCCTCCCTCGCCTACATAACAGTTAGATAGGTTGCCCTAAAACTCAGCAGCAAGTTCACATTTCCTCGTCTGCACTTAGATAAACGCTTTGCATTTCCTGGACGTTCCCTCCCCCCTCCTCATCCCTACACACACACAACACTTTATCTCTAATGACAAGATAGCCGACATAGTAAGATTGTCTCCACTTTTTTGCACTTCGTAGCTGTGTCATCGAAAGATCTGACCATGAATTTGTATGCAGTACCATCCATTCTATACTTGCCTTGTATGTTTAAGTATGAATGAACTTACGTAAAAGTTTTCCTCGTATCATGTGTATGTACTACGATTTCCTAGTTGTGTATTTTAGTGTCCTTTTTTAATTAATTTATTGTTTTATTGCTCCAGAGTATTTATGGATCAAGTCTCTGTGGTATTCGTGTGTAGTTAGTTAACTATTTTAATTTATTGTTTTACTGTTCAATATTTTAACAAGGACAATAATGTGTATTGTTTATATTCATTAAGCATGTACTTTTGTGGTCAATAAAATGTCTATCAATCTATAGAACTCAACGCACAATGTGCTTGAATACCTCTCACGCAAATGTGAATAACAAAGTGTGTGGCCAGACACACTGTCCCACACTCCTGTACTCATGCAGTTGCGAATAAGTTACCCTCTATGTATAGAACTTCACAAAGAATTTAAATGAAATCCTGAGTACCATCCAGTGCCATAATAATAATGGTTGCCCCTCGTGCAACGAGGATGGCCGGCCTAAGGGCCAACTGCACTGGCTAACCATTACCCCGGAATACGATCCGCAAATCGATTAACATCCAGGTTCCCAATTACTGTTGGATAGACAGAGACAAATGGCGTAAAGAAACTTGCACATAGTTTCACCCTGCCCGGGAATCGAACCCGGGTCCACTCTCTTGCGAGGTTAGCATACTGACCATTACATCACAGGTCGCCATATTATCCTGACCACAAAGGTTAGTTATACTGACTCTTTGTGAACTCTACTCTGTAATCCTTTTGCGCTACCGCTCACAGGATGAATATGGATGCACAATAAACAAGCTGCTGCAAGTGGCAAAAAAAAAAAAAGTCACACACCCACACACACCGAGCCCCCGACAAACCGCCTCCCACACCTCCCAAATACACTGCTTCCATCGTCCACACACACCCCACACCAACCCACCCAAACACACACACACACACACCATTGCCGCCCCTCCACACACACACACCTTACACACCTCACACACCGCTCCCATCCACCCAGATACACCGCACACTCACACCCCCGCACACACCGCCCACATCCCCCACACACACCGCCCCACACCCCCTACACACACCGTCCCCTACACACACCCCCTACACACACCTCACACCCCCTACACACACCTCACACCCCCCTACACACACCGCCTCCCTCACACCCCCCTACACACACCTCACACCCCCTACACACACCGCCCCCCACACACAGCTCACACCCCCCTACACACACCTCACACCCCCCTACACACACCTCACACCCCCCTACACACACCGCCCCCTCACAAACCTCACACCCCCTACACACACCTCACACGCCCCCTACACACACCTCACACCCCCTACACACACCGTCCCCCACACACAGCTCACACCCCCCTACACACACCTCACACCCCCCACACACCTCACACCCCCTACACACACCTCACACCACCCCCTACACACACCTCACACCACCCCCTACACACACCTCACACCCCCTACACACATCTCACACCCCCTACACACACAGCTCACACCCCCCTACACACCTCACACCCCCCTACACACAGCTCACACCCCCCTACACACCTCACACCCCCCTACACACACCTCACACCCCCCACACACCTCACACCCCCTACACACACCTCACACCACCCCCTACACACACCTCACACCCCCCTACACACAACCTCACACCCCCCACACACCTCACACCCCCTACACACACCTCACACCCCCTACACACACCTCACACCCCCTACACACACCTCACACCACCCCCTACACACACCTCACACCACCCCCTACACACACCTCACACCACCCCCTACACACACCTCACACCACCCCATACACACACCGCCCCCCACACACACCTCACACCCCCTACACACACCTCACACCCCTTACACACACCTCACACCCCCTACACACACCTCACACCCCCATGCACACACCGCCCCCCACACACCTCACACCCCCCCACACACACCTCACACCCCCCACACACACCTCACACCCCCCTGCACACACCGCCCCCCACACACACCTCACTCCCCCAACACACACCTCACACCCCCTACACACACCTCACACCACCCCCTACACACACCTCACACCACCCCCTACACACACCTCACACCCCCCTATACACACCGCCCCCCACACACACCTCACACCCCTTACACACACCTCACACCCCTTACACACACCTCACACCCCCTACACACACCTCACACCCCCATGCACACACCGCCCCCCACACACCTCACACCCCCCCACACACACCTCACACCCCCCACACACACCTCACACCCCCCTGCACACACCGCCCCCCACACACCTCACACCCCCCACACACACCTCACACCCCCCTACACACACCTCACACTACATCCTTGACCACCGAAGGGTCAAGACGTACCTGGCGCTCCTCTCGGTGCAGCCAGGTCAACTGTAAAGTTGGCCCATACCAACCCCCTCCCCTCAACCACTTCTCCCCACCGGAGTATCAACAGGTTCTCGCCAGAAGTTACAATTTCATTTGGGAAAGGAATGGAACCAGTGTTAAACAGAGGTGAACATTGGTGAACAGTGCTTGAGTCAGTGAGAACAACTCAACAGTAAAAGTCGTATTCAAGTTAACCTTCACACAGTGAGGTCCCAGGAACCCAGTGATAACGGCCCGTGAGACCCAACAACCGGGGATGTGTTAATCCGTCTACGATAGGAAGGACTGGGGCCACACCTCACTCATATAACACCATCTGTGAGGGCATTACTACACCACGTCAAGTCCCTCATAACACCATCTGTGAGGAAATTACTACACCACGTGATGCCCCTCATAACACCATCTGTGAGGGAGTTACTACACCACGCCAAGTCCCTCATAACACCATCTGTGAGGGAATTACTACACCACGTCAGGTCCCTCATAACACCATCTGTGAGGGAATTACTACACCACGTCAGGTCCCTCATAACACCATCTGTGAGGAAATTACTACACCACGTCAGGACCCTCATAACACCATCTGTGAGGGAATTCGTACACCACGTGATGCCCCTCAAAACACCATCTATGAGGGAACTACTACACAACGTGAGGCCCCTCGTAACACCATCTATGAGGGAACTATTACACCACGTGAGGCCCCTCATAACACCATCTGTGAGGGAATTACTACACGTGAGGCCCCTCATAACACCATCTGTGAGGGAATTACTACACCACATCAGGTCCCTCCTAACACCATCTGGGAGAGAGTTACTACACTACGTGTTTGCTGTTCAACACCTACATTAATCTGAATGTTCACTGTATGTTCCTTTACCTTTCTCTAATGAAGGCTTTTGTTAAATCACCAATGTATGTAATAAGTCATTTATGTCCAATGTATATTTTCAGCCTTCGGGCTGCAGAACTTTTTCAATAAACCGTTAATTATTATTATTATTATTATTATTATTATTACACACACCTCACACACCCTGCACACACCACCCCCTACACACACCACCCCCTACACACACCGCCCCCTACACACACCGCCCCCCACACACACCGCCCCCCACACACACCTCACACAAACTGCACACACCACCCCCTGCACATACCGTCCCCTACACACACCTCACACCCCCCTACACACACCTCACACCCCTTGCACATACCACACCCTACACACACCGCCCCTACACACACCTCACACCCCCAACGCAGACCCCCCGAAACACACCTCACACACCAGTACCAGAACCCGACACTACGAGAAGCACATCCCGACATCAGAAGGACGAAGCGACTCAGGGGCAAGAATGCAGTCATTGCAGACTGGGTTGGCTCGGAAGACCCACCCAAGACCATTCGAGTCCGTGGTGCCTATCGGACTCTGAAGGTAACTCTCTATCAGCCCCCTAACCGGAGGTGTTACAATTGTCAGCACTGGGGTCATGTGGCCCGATTATGCCCATCGACTAAGCTGTGGTGTGGTCTCTGCTCAAGGCAAAATGCAACACAGGTTTGCAGAGGTACAGTTGCTCAAGGGGGTGCCATCCAACAGAAGTGTATTAACTGCAAAACAGTTGGAGTTCCTGTATGGCACCCTGACTGTTCTAGAGCTCCTACACACCTTCAGCTCCCAGACCCGCCACCCAGGCAGGTCTCAAGAAACACTAATGCTGCTAGGGTACTCCCTACGGCCAACCCCTGGCCTGCCCTCTCCACCAAAGCACCAGGATCATCACCAGCAGTCATCGAAAGATCAGCATGGGGCAACACAGACGTACCGACACAACAGGTAGCTCCCAACACACTCCGTGAACCCGCACAACGTGAAGAGATCAATGATTTGAAAAATGAAATTAATGAACTCAAAGGTCAATTTACAGCTCAAACTGAAATGTTAAGGAGCCTCTGTGATACACTAAAGGAAAAAAACACCACCAACACAGTGCAGCAGCTACGGAAAAATTACAGTCAAACTGAAGACATTCAGATGTCAGTACCAGATGTGGAAACTCAAGACCCACCAGGAACTAGTGTCCACGCAGAGGAAAATAGTGATACTGGTAACAGTTCTACTGATGCCTCTGTGGACAAGGTCAGTGAAGATGAACAAACACAAACAGAAAATGGTGGTGATGTCGAGTGTAACCAAAGTGTGTTGTTGTCTGCCACTGAAATACAACAATTGTTGAGCCGTACATGCTCCAGAAATGTTTCAAAAAGGTTAAATGGCCTACTGCCTGCCGAGGGACAGGCAGCGCAGAAAAGAACAGTATCATACAGCGCATTTCCTTCTTTCCAAATACATTTCATAATGGCCAGTGTTAATACCAGGCAAAGATACAGAGCGGTGAAGGTGATGAGTTGGAACATCTCATCCCTTAGAAAACGATACCCTGACCTACACCACAAAGTTGTGACTGAGGACATCGATATTGTGTGTCTGCAGGAGTGTCTCACACCTAATGGTAAGCCCCCACCCAGTCTGTCCAATTATGTGTATTATGATCCTAGTTCTACTCACACATGTTTGATGTATGTTAAGAAGTCACTCCCGCATGTACCTCTTGTATCCAAAAAGACTACCAACCTTCAGTACCATGGGATCACTATCCACCTGGACAACTCCACACTCAACGTGCTAAACGCCTATGCTCCCTCAGATCAGCTTCAGTACACAGATCTCCCAGACTTTTTACACAGTGAGCCCACTGTCCTGATGGGTGACCTGAATACTAGACACAAGAAATTAGGTGACTCCACCACTAACACCAATGGTAGGAGACTTATCTCACTTCTAAGCGCATATGAAGATGTTCAAATTATAGGTAATAATGAACCAACACGCATCTTTGGGGGGGGGGTCTAGACACATGTATTGGCTTTAATCTATCATACACAACTCATAGCTCTGATGTTGTCACTGATCTTATGTCTGACCACAGCCCAATCCAAGCTAGTATACATGTAGCCAATGACACCCCCACTGGTGGTAAACTCAACAGACGTAGAATCACAGTCAAGCAAGAACATGAAAGCCAGTTCATAGACTTCATCCATGACTGGTACAAGGACTACAAGCCTGACAACTACCAAAGTTTCCATGACGATCTGATAGATAGGACTTATGCATACTTCACCAACAATGCCTCCACCAAAAAAAGGAGAAAACGTGGTCAGCATAATGGGAACAGGCAACAGCAGTGCTATAATGACCCTGAGCTGAAAAAACTCAGGGCTAGGGTCAGGAGGGTGGGTAAGGGTTACAGACAATTTAGAACACCTCAAATGTTACAATTGTATCAAGCTTCCCTTGCTGCTGTCAGGGAACGTGTAAACGAACTCAGACAAAATGCATGGGAGACATATGTCAACAGCCTGAACCAACACACATCCCTCAGCAATGCCTGGAAAGACATAAACATAATCAGAGGTAAAAGCAGTAGACACGTCTCCCATCCAAACCCTTTGCAAAAGTCGAATGAGCTAATAACAAAGTGGGCTCATGTGTCGAGCTATGACATGTTACCAGCTAGGACTCGGGGACTCCTTGATGCGAAGTCTGTAGAGAGAAATAATCTTATTAGCTTTATGCTGGGCAAACAGCGCGATGAGTGTGATGTTCCATATACTGAGTGGGAGCTTGACGCCGCCCTCGCCAGGGGTAGGTCTACTGCCCCTGGAGAGGGCAGCGTCACCTACAATATCGTCAGACTACTAAGGCGTGTGCTAGACAATCCATTGTTGGTATTGTACAATATGAGTCATGCCGAGGGCCAACTAACCACATCATGGATCAGCAGTATTGTTGTGCCAATACCGAAACCAGGACAACCTGATGCCTTTCGTCCCACATAAATAACCAGCTGCCTGTGTAAAACCTTTGAGAGGATGGTTCTTGGCAGACTCTTATATAGAATCAGAGAACACATGTCTCCTAACATAAATGGCTTCACCCATGGTAAAGGTGTACATAATTGCATCACCACATTCCTAACTGTGCATGGTGATGAAAGGCACAGATACACCACATTTCTTGACCTAAAAGCTGCATTTCATATTGCCAATAAACAACTGATATTGTACGAACTAGCCAAAATGGATATAGGAGGTAGGCTGTTACACTGGCTAAGTTGTTACCTAACCAACAGAAGGGCTGCTGCACTGTTTCAGGGTTAGAAAAGTGAAGTTAAAGATATGCAACTTGGTACCCCTCAAGGTGGAGTACTTAGCCCCACTTTGTTCAATATTCTTATGAATGCATTATTAAATTTAATACCAGACAACCCCAGCAATATCTCAATCAGCTATGCTGGTGATATTGTTATACATACTAAAACTCATCGTGAAATGCAAACCACCCTGAACCATGTATAGTGTATACGCAGCCTGTGAACACCTCGGTCATATTATCTCCACTGACAAAACTAAGGTGTTCAACAAACAAGCTGGTAACCACAAACGCGGCCCCGCCAACTTCAAGATAGGTAACAACACTATTGACTATGTTTCTTCTTTTAAATATCTTGGTGTCTCCGTCCCTTGTACCCTACCTGCCATACAACAGCTAACCCGCCAATGTACTGACAGACTGAGACCTCTTAGAAGTGTAGCGGGGTACAGCCCGCACTATGGTGCTAATATTAGAATTGTTAAAACAATGTACCTAGGCTATATAAGATCTCTGAAAGATTACCACGCACCAGCCCTGGTCATTCGTGAAGGGAAAGGCGTTGTCAAGCTCGAGAAAATGCAAAATAAAGCCCTCAGAATTATCCTAGGATGTCCCATGAGCACTAAAGCACTTAATATGAAGAAAGAACTAGGTATACCCAGTGTTAAAGATAGAATAATTGAAGTCAACCTCATGATAGCCCCGAGGCTTCTGCGTGGTGATCCTGATAACAATGTTTCCTTAAAATTGCTAGAATGAATGAACCATGGGACTACTGAGTCTAAATGGATCCAAACTACAGCTACACATATGAAGATGTTTGGACTAGATCTGTACAAAGTTGAGACACAACAGCGCTTCCTGCCACCCTGGCGGACAGTTCCCTTCGTTATCACAATACCGACATATCCGCCTAAAAAAATAATTATACAGAGTATTTATCTTTAACACACTGCCAAAGTGAGAGCTCTTGAACACATACACACTCTACAGACTGATGATAATATCACACAGACCATCTACACTGATGGATCTCTTAACACCGCCTGTGGGAGGGCTGGAAGTGCTATTGTGACTCAACCTGACGGTAATATAATTGAGAAAGGAGTTAGAATTAACAACTGGGCATCCACTCTACAAACTGAATTAGTTGCCATACTCACAGCTATTAAATTCATTGAAACCACTGTTACTGACAGTCTCATCATCACTGACTCTCTATCCTCACTACTTGCCCTTGGCACCCTCGACTCAGATTGTCACGCTCTTGTCTCTGAAGCCAGACACAAATATGCGTACCTTGTTGACCGGGGTGTCAAGGTCAAACTGTTGTGGATCCCCTCTCACATAGGCCTCATAAAACATGACAGAGTTGATGCCCTCGCCAAACTCGCGTCTAACAAAGACACCGTTGAATACAATTTGGGTCTGTCAAAAAGAACCCTTAAAACTGTAATTAGGAAAGAACTTATTGATGAGTTTGACGCAAGTAGACAAGTGCAAACAGGCACTAGTCGATCCATAGGTTACCATGATGTATCAAGTGAAACATGTATATGGAGCAAGTAACAAGATCACTAGATTACAAGATGTTGTAACCGCTAGATTAAGGTTAGGATATAAGTACCTTTGGCAGTATGTTCCTCAAGCAGATGTAAACAAAACTAAATGTAAAGTGTGTGGCCAGACATATGGCCACCCACTTGAACACTACGTCCTCGACTGTGTGAAGATAGAACCTTTTAGGGACAGGTCCAAGCACACTGTGTGTGAAATGGCACAACACTTCATCTCTAATGGCAAGATAGCCGACATATTAAGATTGTATCCACTTTTTTGCACTTACTAACTATATCAATTCTCATGTACAGAACCAAATACGCAATCTGCTTGAATACCTCTCACGTAAATGTGAATAACAAAGTGTGAGGCCAGACATACTGCCTCACACGCCTGTACTCATGCATTTGTGAATAAGTTACCCTTTATGTATAGAACTAAACAAATAATGCAAATGAAATACTGTGTAACATTCAGTGCCATAATATCCTGACAACGGGGGTTAATTATTATGACCCTTTGTAAACTCTACTCTGTAATCCTTTTGCGCTACCGCTCACAGGATGAGTGTGGGGTGCACAATAAAGTAGCCGCTGCAAGCGGCAAAATCAAATCAAAATCAACCCCTACACACACCTCACACCCCCTACACACACCTCACACCCCCTGCACATACCACCCCCTACACACACCTCACACCCCCTGCACATACCACCCCCTACACACACCGTCCCCTACACACACCTCACACCCCCAACACAGACCCCCCTACACACACCTAACACCCCCTGCACATACCACCCCCTACACACACCGTCCCCTACACACACCTCACACCCCCAACACAGACCCCCCGAAACACACCTCACACCCCCCAACACAGACCCCCCTACACACACACACCACCCTCTACACATGCAGGGGGGTAGGGGGTGCAGAAGGTGGGTGGGTGCAGGAGGTAGGGGTTGCAGGGGGTGGGTGGGTGCAGGAGGTAGGGGGTGCAGAAGGTGGGTGGGTGCAGGAGGCAGGGGTGCAGGAGGTAGGGGGTGCAGGAGGTGGTTGTGGGTGTTTGACTCAGTGAAAACATATGAGGTGTTGAAACTACTTAATAATAATAATAATAATAATAATAATAATAATAATAATAATAATAATAATAATAATAATAATATTTTTAGATAAATAATTATATACTGTAGATTATGCAGGTATACTGTTCAGCATGTTCAAACAACGGAGGTACCATGAAGGTATACAGTTTACAATACACTACCAAGAGGGGTTCCCAAGCTTTTTCTAGCACGACCCCATCCAGTGTTGTCAACTATCCAGTGCGACCCCAAATCATTTCACTGGCAGACCCAAAGGACCCCAGCGACCCCACCGACCCCATGACCTCTTTGCGACCCAACCCAATGAGCCTTCCGACCCCATTTGGGGTCTAGACATTGTAGGTAAACAACAATAATAAACAATAAGAAAATTTGACCAAGGACTGCAGACCAAACCATCACATACTTATTGACGAATAGCATAGAGGAATGAAGCAGTTTACTTGAGGTGAGAGTGTGAGGGACGCATCTCACCTCTACCACAGGTAAAAGTCGCGGGTAAAGATCGACTGCCAGATGGATTTACGAAATTAATGAAGAATTGTGGGGTCAGTATCAGGAGAGCGGACAATCCTGAGCGAAAATTGCTAATGATTATCTGAGGGAGATCTTCATTGACTCGTGGGTTGATGTATGTTGGTGATGGCGCACACACACACACACACACACACACACACACACACACACATTATGTCTAAATCAAATGTAAGTCTGTATATTTTCAGCCACCGGCTGCAACTCTATTAATAAACCGTTTATTATTATTATTATTATTACACACTCGCGCGAGCAACAAACACTCTTGACTTTATCTTAACTGACTTAGTGGACTAGTACCAACCACCTCAACCAATGCCTCCTATCGGGTGTAGCACACACCTATCAGTGCTCTGGTCACCAGCTGCCACTCCCACTCAAGACCTACTGGCCGATTACTGACTCTGCAGTGCGCCTCTTCGGGCAGTGGATAGTTCACCATCCCAGGACTGAAGTACTTAGTGTGGATGACGTGGATACCAAATGGATAAATTACACCAACACCACCACGGAAGCTCACCACTTCTCTCCCGAGAAGTCCGTCAGAACACACCCAGCTGAGTTGCCTTGGATCACACCTCGCATCAAATGACTTATGCAACAGAGGGACAGAGCCTTTTATCTCAATGACCACAACCGCTACAGGTCCCCTCGCATCCGAGACATCCGCGAAATACGCACTGCAAAGAAGTCTCACTACCCAACCAAATTGCAACACCTGAAGCAGACCAACATCAGTCAGTGGTATGGTAAGCTTAAAGAACTCTGTGGACTAAACAATAAGACACACACCCCCTTCCCTTCCTTAGCCATCTCACTAATGGTGACGCAGCTGAGCAAACAAATAACCATTTCGCAACTATATGCCAGACGCTCCCCCGGCTTGACACAACCACTCTTCGTTTACCTACCAGCCCCCCTTCCCACTGACCTATTTCAAGAATTTGAAGTCATTATGCTATTGGACAAACTCATGCTCAAGCGTCCCATCACCCCGATTGACTTACCAAAGAAACTCTACAAGGAGTTCTCCCCGGAACTGGCTAAACCCCTCTGCTCCACCATAAATGCTTTCCCCAGTCAAGCAAGATGCGCAGCTGACTGGAAGACCTCAGTTGTGTCACCAGTGCCCAAGTCAACCAGCCCACAATCCTTGTATGAGTTACGACCCATTGCCATCACCCTAATACCCAGCTTAATCTGCGAAAGTTTCGTTTTTGACTGGGCTTATGCTGATATTACAGGTGCCATAGATCCTCTGCAATTTGGCAACATGGAAACTTTACCACCCACTGTCTTGTCATCATTCTAGATTACATTTACCGCCACCAAGAGAAACGTATGACATCTGTTGCTGCTGCCTTCAATGAATTCACTAAATTATTTGATTTAGTCAATCAACCTCGGTTTTCGGAGGTCTCATACGGTACGCTTCCGTCGGGCTGTCTCCACCTTTCAGTCACTCACCCCCAAGGCACCAACATCCTCATCCTCATCAACGATGCCATGGGTATATGTCGACGTCTCCACCATTGGCATCAGTGTGAACAACTCGGCTCCTGACTGTGAAGTTCCACTCAGGACATACTAAACAGTCTCCAAAATTGGTCCACCACCAACCTTGTCATAATCAACCATACCAAGACCGTGGTTAGGCACATCAACCTCTGCTTCGACCATGTCCCCCCTCCCCCCTCCATTATACTAGGCCCCAACACATTCCTGGTTGTGGACTCCACCAAGCTCCTCGGCGTCACTAAAGATAACAAACTGAACTGAAAAGTTCACGGCAAAGCAACCATCAAATATTCCTGCTATCGTCGCCACCTCCTCTGTCATCTCAAGTCCCTCGGAGTTCCCGTGTCTGAGCTCTTGTGTGATTACCCAATATTCATACTACCTGAGCTCACCTATGTTACACCTGCTTGGTATTCCTCCTTAAATGCTACACAACGTTGACTTCGAGAAAGAGTGCAGAAAAGGGCGTACAAGACTACCCACCCCCCCTTCTACTCCAATATCAAGAGGCACTCAGTATACTGGCCCTCTCAGCTCACTCTGATCCTCTCCATCGCTTCATCTGACCTCATCTGTCAGTTTGGGACGAAGCTACTCAACCATCCTTGCCACCGTCTCCTGCTTCCATCTGAGGTCACTCGTCCGCGAATTGCGGTTCGACACTACAACCCCAGACAGCACATACGACCACGTACTGATCGTTATAAGAACACAACCCAGTCCCAGCCATTCTAAAAATTATCGACAACTCGAGTTTATCCGAGTCTCCACTCCCAGGCAATCCTACTTTTGTAATGTATCTGTGCTGAAATTGTTTGTTAAATGACCCTCCTCCTCAGTCATTATATATTACTGTATATATGATTTATGCACTACAGTCCTTATGTAATTTGTATATTTTGGGCTCGTGGCTGACGTATTCTTTACTAAACCATGAAATACTATTACCACACACACACACACTACTAATACTACTACTACTACTGCTACTACTTTGCTGTCACTCTGAATCGAGTATGATGATCATCCAGCTATGATACAATGATACGAGTTATTAAGGATGTCCCCTTCATTGGTGAGCTCCGAGGTGACCAAAGAGGCCAATACGGGACCGGCAGGATCGTCCAAAGATGTTACACGTGTAGGGGCTACATCTAGTGCGGGAGGGGCGGCGGCAGCGTCTTTCCGGCGTTGGTGCTAGTCTGTCTCGTTATGTAGTAGGGCTAACTCAAAGGTATTGACACCTTCTTGTGTGGTGCTCCTCCAAGAATTACGGTGTGGAGTAATCGTCTCCCAGGTGAGGGGGTCGATTTGGCACTTTTTCAGGTTTGTCTTAAGACTATCCTTATACCTTTTCAGTTGCCCCCCGGCATTATGATTACTATTCGTTAGGTGACTGTAAAGTAGCTGCTTTGGCAGTCTACTGTCGTCCATGCGGGTAACACACACACCTACCTACAGTATACTGTATAATCAAGAGTCATATACTTGAGTTTAACGAAGACTTTAGAGGGTAATACATGTCCTTAGGGTTAAGACAGAAGCCGAGGATTAGGTAGGGAAATGTTTATACCTGGCTAGCGGGTAATGAGTGGCCACCTGGTGAGCATAACAGGTAATATCAGACAGATACTCCTCTCTTGACAGTGCAGAGGCTTAGGTATGTCTCTTCATTAACGCCCACAACACCGGCCAGGAAACATTTGCATTAATAACGTATTCAGGTAGACAATGAGGTGGTATTTACACGGTGGCTTCATTGTGGCCCAGATGGTAACATTAGGGCCCGACAGTAGGCCCCCAGAGCCTGATGGAAAGAGGCTGTGAATGGAGGCGAGGATGATATTGTTGAGGTGAGGATGAAGGCAGAGTGGCCGCAGGTGTTAAGGCGGGGTAATGTGTGGCTGCTTAACACTACCGCTAGCGAGAGGTTACAGGTTGTGAACCAATTATTTCAACTTAATATATGAGTGTTAGTTTATCGTCCGTGTGTGTGTGGTCGCAATATTTAGTCTCGGACCAACTTTGAACTCCTCACGTTTTGAACAAATATAAGCTGGGCTGAAGATTGACTTATTTTATCATAAACATTATATTTTCCACACACACACACACACACACACACACACACTATAGCTGATATAATTAAACACTCACACCACAAGCACCTTTTCCCGGCAGTAATAAACAGTACCCGAAATGCCTTCATTAATAACTAACTTATTCTCAAGCCAATACTTCTGCTGCGGGAGTAATAATATGAGAGACACTCCAGGTGAACCTAGAGGTGTTATTTATCCACAGGTAAAGGCCAAAGTGAATATAATATTATCGAAATTAATAGAGAGAAACAGAACTAGATTACATTGACCTGGTGACCGAAAAGTGTCACCTGAGATGAAGGAAAAATTAATCATTTACTCTACATTAGTGAGGAATTTAAAACACACATAAATATGATTCGTTTCAACAGGAGAAATAAACTAAATTTTGTCTTCGTACAGAATATTGAAATAAAATTAGTTTTTGAAGCATTTTGTAAAGAATTTCAAGTGAGGATCGTAAACAAGGAATACTGCAGGGCGGCCAATAACCAGAGACTGTCTTAACAACAGGTGTGGCTCAGGGGTGGTGAATGCTGCTACCACGTGCTATGGCCGCACTTGCCAGACGTAGAATTAATTACACCCCCCCCCCCCTGAAGTCCACAACTTAAGTTATTCCTACAATTAATAAATTTTCACTATAGCCGAGAGGTGTACGAATTAGTGTAAGTATTGTAGAGTTATTATGCGTAAAGACTTAAAAGAGGTCCCGATGTATTGTTCTAAAATGTAGAAATTAATATAAGAGTTTAATACTGACGAGAGGTGAGACCTTTATTGTGAAGTTCAATGATAAAATTAATTAACCAAATATAAATATTGTTTTGACACGAGGGAATCTTACGGATTTATCATAATTAAGAAATTCGGAGGAAGAAAATGTTAACCTAATTTCTTACGTATTTATACACCATAGCGATATTACCTGGTGCGATATTACCTGGTGCGATATTACCTGGGCGATATTACCTGGGCGATATTACCTGGGGCGATATTACCTGGGCAATATTACCTGGTGCGATATTACCTGGGGCGATATTACCTGGTGCGATATTACCTGAGTATTCAAGGGGTTAAGTCACTGTTCTCAAGGTTTATGTCATCGTACTCAGGGGGTTAAGTCTTCATATTAAGGGGGTTAAGTCATCATACTCAGGGGTTAAGTCATCATACTCAGGGGTTAAGCCATCATACTCAGGGGTTAAGTCATCATACTCAGGGGTTAAGTCATCATACTCAGGGGTTAAGTCTTCATATTAAGGGGGTTAAGTCATCATACTCAGGGCTTAAGTCTTCATATTAAGTGGGTTAAGTCATCATACTCAGGGGTTTAAGTCATCATACTCAGGGGTTAAGTCATCATACTCAGGGGTTAAGTCATCATACTCAGGGGTTAATGGGTTGTATGATAATTATGTATACCCTGTGCATACATAAGAAATACTTAGACATATTCATACCAACTTGAGGAATGAATTTTCGCGGAGCAGAGACGTGGGAGGGGACTTGCATACAGTTGTCTTTTTAGTGTTTACAGCTGTCTTTTGTTTACAGCTATCTTCCGTTTCCAGCTGTCTTCTGTTTAAAGTTGTCTTCTTAGTGTTTACAGTTGTCTTTTTAGCGTTTAAATTTGTCTTCTTATATTTACAGTTGTTTTCTTAGTGTTTACAGCTGTTTTCCTATTATTTACAGCTGTCTTCTCTCTCTTTACAGCTGTTTTTTTATTGTTTACAGCCATATTCTCTCTGTTTACAGCTGTTTTCTTATTGTTTACAGCTGTATTCTCTCTCTGTTTACAGCTGTTTTCCTATTGCTTACAGCTGCATTCTCTCTGTTTACAGCTGTTTTATTGTTGTTTACAGCTGTCTTCTCATATTTACAGATGTCTTATTTTTTACAACTGTCTTATCTCTCTGTTTACAGGTGTCTTCTCTGTGTTTACAGCTGTCTTCCTATTGTTTGCAGCTGTCTTCTCTCTCATGTTTACAGCTGTCTTCTCTCCCATGTTTACAGCTGTCTTCTCTTATGTTTACAGCTGTCTTCTCTCTCTGTTTACAGCTGTCTTCTCTCCCATGTTTACAGCTGTCTTCTCTCTCATGTTTACAGCTGTCTTCTCTCTCATGTTTACAGCTGTCTTCTCTCTCATGTTTACAGCTGTCTTCTCTCCCATGTTTACAACTGTCTTCTCTCTGTTTACAGTTGTCTTTTCTCTCTGTTTGCAGCTGTCTTTTCTCTCTGTTTTCAGCTGTCTTCGCTCTCTGTGTACAGCTGTCTTCTCTCTCTGTGTACAGCTGTCTTCTCTCTCTGTGTACAGCTGTCTTCGCTCTGTGTACAGCTTTTCTTTTATTTTTACAGCTGTCTTCTTTCTCTGTTTACAGCTGTCTTCGCTCTCTGTGTACAGCTTTCCTTTTATTTTTACAGCTGTCTTCTCTCTCTGTTTACAGCTGTCTTCTCTCTCTGTTTACAGCTGTCTTCTCTCTCTGTGTACAGCTATCCTTTTATTTTTTACAGCTGTCGTCTCTCTCTGTTTACAGCTGTCTTCTCTCTCTGTTCACATCCTCGAGAGAAGACATTATTAGATTCAAGGTTAGATTAGGTCAGGTCAGGTTAGGTTAGGTTAAGATAGTTTAGGTCAGGTCAGGTTAGATTAGATTAAGTCAGCCTAAATTTCAACAGCGTTACCAATACCGCGTTTACAATTTAATTGTTATTTCATATAATTTTCCAAAAACTTCTTTTGTGTGGGGGAGTAGTGTTATGTAATTGTTTGTGTTATTGCTCGTTATTACGTTATTAATTATGTTATG
The DNA here is from genome assembly GCA_958450375.1 of Homarus gammarus. Lineage (NCBI taxonomy): Eukaryota > Metazoa > Arthropoda > Malacostraca > Decapoda > Nephropidae > Homarus > Homarus gammarus. The sequence goes on along the minus strand of CAUDMG010003564.1, from coordinate 556,896 downwards.
TTACTCCCTGTAAGTTAATACATAGGTAATTAATATATAGTGATTTCAAATTCATTGTTTATCTTACCTTCGGAGTCAACGTGGTGATGTGTTATGACTGCCACTAAGCGTGTGGTGGTCTCCTGCCCTCACTTGGTGTGGGTTCGTATGAGTTCACTTTGTCCGCCAATCCTTACTTCTCCCGCCCGGTGTGTCGGGTGAGGTACACGCTGGGTTACGTGTTCATCATCCCCACGGGACATTAACCTTCACCATAAGTCTTATTTTAGAAGGAGGTGAAGCTGGCTAAAGTAACCCTCAATATTTATCGTAGTTAAGAGGATAGTGGCATTTACTTCACTACAGAAAGTTAATCCGACAGAGAATCTCAAATTTCTTTTTAAACTAATCAGTAGCTTTATCTAGTTTTTAATACCTAAATTAACTATCATTTAGATAATAATAGATTACTGAGACAGAATAATGTCCATTGTTTACAACGAGGGGACGAGGCGAGAGTTTTGTGTTCGGGAGCTGCTGCCAGTCAGGTCGGCAGAGGTGGAGCGCTGCAACGCCCTTTACTCCGCGCGATCAGTCCCGCGACTAAACTGGCTCTCCCACCCGACACACACACACACAACGCCACTCCTCCTCCTCCTCCTCCATGTGCTGCTTGACCACGCCCCCACGAGTTGCTCTCAGTCCTCCTTTTCTCCGACAAATCCTGGAAAAGCGATAATAAATAAATCAATAACCAAGACCAACCTCTCCCCTCCATTTCATTTTACGTGTGTGGTTGGCAGGGTGATATATCTGGTGGGGGTGGGGGAGGGGGGCTTGTGACTTACCTGCACAAAGTATACTGGTTTATACACTGTTATTCACATATGCAGTACATTAACCATACACTTATACATCAGCCATACACTTAGAGGAAATAATGGTTTGGCAGACAAAGGAATGAAAAGTGTTGGTAAGTGTTGTTAAGTGCTAGTAAGTCATAATTAGTACTTTTGTTCTTGAATAAGTGTTAACACGTGTTTTTAAGTGTTAAAAATTTTGATAATTGTCAAAAAGTGTTAGTTAGTTTAAGTCTTAGAAAGTGTTAATAGTGTTAGTGCTGGTAACAAGAACTAGTAGATGTTACCTAATTTTAGTAAGTGATGTCAAGTGTTAAAAAGGTGTTAAAAAGTGTGACAAAGTGTTACCAAGTGCTACAAAGATTTGCCAAGAGTTAATAAGAGTTACCAAGTTTTAGTATTACCAAGTGTTGAAAGGTGTTAGTAAGTGTTACCAAGTTTTAGTAAGTGTTGAAAGTATCAGTAAGTGTTATTAAGTGTTACATAGAGTTAGTAAGTTTGTCTACCACGACACACCATTGGACATATATATGACTTCAAGACAAATGTCACCGAATCTAAACCCAAGAGAAAGTTGCCTCAGTTCAGCTTTGAATCAAATGTTACACTTGTATTTTTCAGGACCCACTTCATCGGGAATTTACGAGCTGTGTGACCTATAGAGACAGAGTTGGAAGCATCACCCACAATAATTGTCTCTTTAAATAAACCTCTCTGTGATGTAACTTTGGTCTAATATCAACTTGTAAGGTTTTAAAAATACAATAATCCCCTTAGCCTTCTAGTTATACATATATGTTAATTGGATCACCTGAAGATTAGCCCCACCCCTTTGCAGCTTATTTCACCTGATAATTAAACTCGATTGCCGTACCTGAGGGTTGGGTAAGGTTAGGTTAGGTTAATTTTGTTTGTTAGTTTAGCCTTAGATTACGGAACTATATTCACATATTTTCGTCCTAGAATATAAAATAACAACAATAACACGAATAACAAACTATAACAATAACAATAATAACAACAATAATCAACTCAAAAACTCCAAATGTCTATAATAATTTACAAGAACAAAAGAATCACTCGGAAATGATCCAAACACACAGGCGAGATGACTTAAGAGTCTTAGCAGTGCGAGGAGTATGATCAGTTCTACCCGTCCATCACCTATACTGTATTCAGCCATCTACGTCTTTCTCGTGAGTGAATCTGATAATTTAATGATTCACAGGTGTCATATATCCACACCTAACATGACCTGCATTGATGGCGGGAGCATTTGAGGTGTCATTTCAAGGCTCAGGAGGATTCATTACCGTATCTCAGGCCATGTTTGCGTTATTGTCTTTTGTACACACACACACTGAGTGATTCAACGTCCCTATGTGTGTTTATTACAAATATCTCCCGTACATACACACATACATACGTACATTCATACATACATGCATACATACATACAAACATACAATATATATAAAACAAAGAAGTATGTCTGTGTGCTTGTGTGTGTGTGTGTGTGTCCGCACGAGAATTTCGGAAACTACTTTACCGATGTGTAGTGATGATGGATGGTGTTATATGTAGTGATGATGGATGGTGTTATATGTAGTGATGATGGATGGTGTTATATGTAGTGATGATGGATGGTGTTATATGTAGTGATGATGGATGGCGTTATATGTAGTGATGATGGATGGTGTTATATGTAGTGATGATGGATGGTGTTATATGTAGTGATGATGGGTGGTGTTATATGGAGTGATGATGGATGATGTTATATGTAGTGATGATGGATGTTATTATATGTAGTGATGATGGGTGGTGTTATATGTAGTGATGATGGATGATGTTATATGTAGTGATGATGGATGTTAGTATATGTAGTGATGATGGGTGGTGTTATGTGTAGTGATGATGGATGGTGTTATATGTAGTGATGATGGATGGTGTTTTTTGTAGTGATGATGGATGATGTTATATGTAGTGATGATGGATGATGTTATATGTAGTGATGATGGATGTTATTATATGTAGTGATGATGGGTGGTGTTACATGTAGTGATGATGGATGATGTTATATGTAGTGATGATGGGTGGTGTTATATGTAGTGATGATGGATGTTATTATATGTAGTGATGATGGGTAGTGTTACATGTAGTGATGATGGATGATGTTATATGTAGTGATGATGGGTGGTGTTATATGTAGCGATGATGGATGTTATTATATGTAGTGATGATGGGTGGTGTTATGAGTAGTGATGATGGATGATGTTATATGTAGTGATGATGGATGGTGTTATATGTAGTGATGATGGATGATGTTATATGTAGCGATGATGGATGCTATTATATGTAGTGATGATGGGTGGTGTTATATGTAGTGATGATGGGTATTGTTATATGTAGTGATGAAGGATGGTGTTATATGTAGTGATGATGGATGGTGTTATATGTAGTGATGATGGATGGTGTTATATGAAGTGATGATGGATGATGTTATATGTAGTGATGATGGGTAGTGTTATATGTAGTGATGATGGATGGTGTTATATGTAGTGATGATGGATGGTGTTATATGTAGTGATGATGGGTATTGTTATATGTAGTGATGATGGGTATTGTTATATGTAGTGATGATGGATGGTGTTATATGTAGTGATGACGGATGATGTTATATGTAGTGATGATGGGTATTGTTATATGTAGTGATGATGGATGGTGTTATATGTAGTGATGATGGATGGTGTTATATGTAGTGATGATGGATGGTGTTATATGCAGTGATGATTAAGCAATAAACTAATAAGAGTTTAATGCTAAAAAAATATACTTTGCTGTACCGTTGTAGTGAAACTTACATACACCGTTAATGAAATATTGATGGAAGAAGAAGTTTTGGGGAGTGAACAGCGAGACAATGTGAAGCTTCCCAGAGGGTGGCATCCTACTGTGGCCTAGCGAATGAGCTGCCCGGACCAAACTTGGCATGGATAGCAAGTGTTTCCTTGCTTCTCTCATGGACAGTTCTATGTTGGATGCTCCAGAGTGGGAACTGGTAAAAATCTGTACACACTTAATGCTAATGGCAAAACCAAAATTGTGGTCTACCCTAATGCACTACAGTGAGACAATGTGGAGCCTACCGTGTGTGTCCGCACAAGAATCTCGGAAACTACTTTACCGATCTGTAGTGATGATGCATGGTGCTATATGTAGTGATGATGTATGGTGTTATATGTAATGATGATGGATGATGTTATATGTAGTGATGATGGATGGTGTTATATGTAGTGATGATGGATATTGTTATGTGTAGTGATGATGGGTGGTGTTATGTGTAGTGATGATGGGTGGTGTTATGTGTAGTGATGATGGATATTGTTATGTGTAGTGATGATGGGTGGTGTTATGTGTAGTGATGATGGGTGGTGTTATGTGTAGTGATGATGGGTGGTGTTATATGTAGTGATGATGGGTGGTGTTATATGTAGTGATGATGGATGGTGTTATATGTAGTGATGATGGATATTGTTATGTGTAGTGATGATGGGTGGTGTTATGTGTAGTGATGATGGGTGGTGTTATGTGTAGTGATGATGGGTGGTGTTATATGTAGTGATGATGGGTGGTGTTATATGTAGTGATGATGGATGGTGTTATATGTAGTGATGATGGATGGTGTTATGTGTAGTGATGATGGATATTGTTATGTGTAGTGATGATGGATATTGTTATGTGTAGTGATGATGGGTGGTGTTATGTGTAGTGATGATGGGTGGTGTTATATGGTTATAATGGTTGACCCTTGTAAGGGCCTGGCCTGTAGGATATAAATCCCTTGCCAGCCTAATCAGGATCTTATAAAAGGAAAGTCAAGAACCATGGGTTTCCAAGGGGTAAAAAACAACCGTTAGAGATTGACATGTCTTTACTACGAAAATAATCACAATAATTTAACTCTGACGCCACTCACACATATATTAAATAAACAGCACTGGAGTCAAACAATTACTTGAGACAAAACAATCAATACAACAAGTAGAGGTATTTCCTACGGCTGCAGAGGACTCTTCCTCCTAACCAGCCCCGTAGAATGTTCCGGTAAAGGGGTGATCCGCTCTCAGGGGGAAGGTCTTGGAAAGCTTCCTCACTTGGCGCCGGCGTTGGTGAGCGATGTCTTGCCACCAATGAGAGACGCCAGGGTACGGACGGTGGATAGGGCGTGGAGGAAGTGGCGATCACGTGGCAGCCGCGGCAGTAGCTGGAGTAGGTGACCGGAGTTGACAGCCGAATAGTGAAGGACTGGGGAATGAGCCCATGAGCCCCAGGAACCTCAGATGAGTACACAACCAGAGTAGGAATCGAACAGCGGGGGAAGTAACAGCTGTAGTGCTGGCTGGATAGAGTCTGGCATGCGAAAAGGCAGCAGGGACCTTCTCACCTCTGTCTCCCCCCCCCCCCCCCTAGTGGGGCCGCAAACAAGCAAACGAGCTGCAGACAACCACCCTTACACCTCTCTTGTAACGAGGATGGCCGCCCCAAGGGCCACCTAGGCGTGAATCTATTTAAGGTGTAGAAGCTGTCACCAACACAACAACCACGCCCTGAGTTAACGATCTGTATGATCCAGTGTCAAGGAATAGTCCGAGAAAACCGGACAACTCGACAACTGCACTGGCTAACCATTACCCAAGAACACCATCCGCAAATCGATTAACATCCAGGTCCCCAATTAATGCTGGGTAAACAGAGGCAAATGGCGTAAAGAAACTTGCTCAGGTCAGGGTCCGCTCACTTGCGAGGCGAGCATGCTGACCATTACGCCACAGGTCGCCATTTCACACACACACACACACACACACACACACACAACACACACACACACACACCAATTATCGACCAACTCCTCACACAAAAGACGAATCAAATGGCTGTGAAATTATTGTTGGTTACAGCTAAAGACCGCCAGCGTCAAGACTGAATTTATTAACGAGACAAGATAACGCTTTTAACCCTCACTTGTTGCTGCGTTATCTTGTTCCTCAGCGCTGATAAAAGATGTTTGCGCGTTATTGGAATTATTTACCCTCGTGTCTAGTGACCTGACTGATAGCAATTTTAGAGTGAGAGGATTTTTGGGTATTTTCGAGTGTCGTGTTGTTTACTCTCTTCTTGTTTATCTCTGTGTTGTTGTTTATATTTATTTATACGTCAGTTTCTTAGTCTTATTCATTTCTCTCTCTCTCTCTCTCTCTATCTATCTATCTTCATTCTGTTCGTCTGTCTCTTTTTTACACACACTCTCTCTCTCTCTCTCTCTCTCTCTCTCCACCTGATGACAGGTCAATTAGCTCAACACGGAGGATTAATTAACATTTCGACCTCAGATCCCAAGGTGGGCTTGAGGGTGTGCGTGTGTACATGTTTGTGTGTGTATATGCGCAATTGGATGTGCACAAGTGTTTACATGTTTTCGTTTGGATATTGGCATGAGTGCACAAGTGAGTGTATACATGCATGTGTGTTTTTGTGTGAAGGTGCACATGTCTACATACACACCATACGTGTCTGTATAGTGAAGATAAATTTCGTGTATGATAATATCTTTAGTCATACGGAGACTTATAAAATATACAGTGTAAACTAAATACTATACAATTAAACCAGTAAAACAGAATATAAAAGTTGAATATGTAATAAGGTATAATAAATGTGGTTCTATTAGTAACATCAAGAAAGTGTCAACTCAGTCACATATAAGAAATGTTTCTATTTCCTCTGTCAGTTATTATTTCAATAACTCTCTCAATACTTCACTAGGCTCGTCGTTAATAACTTATAAAGTGTTAAGTGATATACCGTTAAGCAATGTATCTTATCTTTACTGATGTGTATCAGAGTTGGTGGTCTGTGGGAAGCGAGTGAGGACTGCTGTTATGATGTGGAAGTGAAGCCTGAACCAATGTTGAACTGTATGTTGGTGATGTTATGTTGAATGTTATGGAATGTGAGGACATTTACTTACGAGCTTTTGTGCACGCATACACTCATGCACGCACGCACACACACACACACATGCACACCCACTACTTGCTTGACCACTGTAGGGTTAAGACCTATCAGGCGCTGCTCCTGCTGCGCAGTTGCCCCCTTGGCCATGTTCGGCCCCATTCCCCAAGTCACTCTCCCCGACCCATCCTCACCACCGGGATATCTACATAATCAAAAGTGACAATTTCGTTTCGGAAAGAAGTGGGATCAGTGTTGAACAGTGATGAACAGTGTTAAACCAGTGAATTCAGCACTAGACAGTACCAGTGACCCACCAGTAAGATAAACATCCCTGGGAACTGACCACCATCTTCTGACCAGGAGGTGCTAATCCGTCTACCCTGGGAACAAGAGAGAGCCGGCCGGCTGTGCGCCTGACTACGAGATAACACAACACCACCCAGCAGAGTGAGGTACTGTGACACTACCCCACACCACAAGGTGTCCTCATGACCACGTGAGGTCCTTCATATCAACACCCGAGGATGAGTTACTACACCACGTGAACACCACACCACCTGACGTCTCCATGACCAGCCCAGGCCGGGCTATCAACTGTAAACTATAATAATTTGTATGTTCAATCATTGTTCCTTCTTCTTTCAGTAATGAAATCTTTTGTTAAACGACCCACCCACCCCATATCTTTGTATGTAATAAGTCATTTTTGTCCAATTTATATTTTCAGCCTTCGAGCTGTCGAACCTTTTCAATAAACCATTAATTATTATTATTATTATTATTATTACCAACACACATCTATGGCGGGGGTCTAGACACGTGAATTGGCTTTAATCTATCATACACAACTCATAGCTCTGATGTTGTCACTGATCGTATGTCTGGCCACAACCCAATCCAAGCTAGTATACATGTAGCCAATGACACCCCCACTGGCGGTAAACTCAACAGACGTAGACTCACAGTCAAGCACAAACATGAAAGCCAGTTCATAGACTTCATCCATGACTGGTACAGGGATCACAAGCCTGACAGCTACCAAAGTCTCCATGATGATCTGATAGATAGAACTTATACATACTTCACTGACAATGATTTCACAAAAAAAGAAAAGAAAAGCCGTGGTCAGCATCACAGGAGCAGGCAACAGTAGTGCTAAGATGACCCAAACTGAAAAAATACTCAGGGCTAGAGTCAGGGGGGTGGTTAAGGGTTACAAACAAACTAGAACACCTCAAATGCTAAAATTGGATCAAGCCTCACTTGCTGCCGCCAGGGAACGTGTAAACGAACTCAGACAAATTGCATGGGATACTTAAGTCAACAGTCTGAACAAACACGCATCCCTCAGCAAATCCTGGCAAGACATAAACACAATCAGAGGTAAAAACAGTAGACACGTCTCCCATCCAAATCCGCTGCAAAAATCGAATGAGCTGATAACAAAGTGGGCTCATGTCTCTAGCTATGACATGTTACAAGTAGGACGCGAGGACTCCTTGATGCGAAGTCTGTAGAGAGAAGTAATCTCATTAACTTTATGCTAGGCAATCAGCACGATGAATGTGATGTTCCATATACTGAGTGGGAGCTTGACGCCGCCCTCGCCAGAGGTAAGTCTACTGCCCCTGGAGAGGACGGAGTCACCTACGACATCGTTAGACTACTAAAAAGTGTGCCAGGCCCTGTACAATATGAGTCATGCCGAGGGCCAAATACCCACATCATGGACCAGCAGTATTGTTGTGCCAATACTGAAACCAGGATAGCCTGATGGTTTTCGTCCCATATCACTAACCAGCTGCCTATGTAAAACCGTTGAGAGGATGGTGTAAACGTGACTGCCCAATATGGGCCAATAGGCCCGCTGCAGTTTCCTCCATTCTTATGTTCTTATGTTGATGCATTTAATAGATACTTATTTTTACCCACAATAAGGCATACTAGGACAATTTACGTATCATTAATTCTACATTATGCAAAAACAGAATTTTTAAATATCAGAATCACATTGAAATCTTACAAGACTGTCAGCAGAGGCGGGAAATATGACTGCGAACAACTTCATATTTTTCCCGCCTCTGCTGACGGTCGTGTAATATTTCAATGTGATTCTGATATTTAAAAATTTTGTTTTTGCATAATGTAGAATTAATGATACGTAATTTGTCTAAGTATGCCTTATTGTGGGTAAAAATAAGAATATATTTAATTCATCTTCCGAAAGCGTAAATTTGCTACCAGAGTTTAACAGTTAATTCATGTATAATACTTCTGATAAATTTCCTATGTGCTTATGTTTGAAATAATGAATGTATGTATCTTTATATAATTTAGATAAATATCTTTCTCGTCAGAACGGTCACCCCAACGATTATGAATAAACTCATATAGAAATACATCATTACTTCAGTACAAAATCGGACAGGTTTGCAACAGCCAGTCAGTTGTAAATTTTGAGGAGGGGGCGGGGCATCTTTTCTCAGCTGAGGAAAAAAACGCGCTATATTGGAATCGCTTCATGGGAACCGGTTACCAAATTGGGAACCGCTTCCGAGGTAGCTCATCAGAATCGCAGGAATCGATACCTGCCCAGCCCTAATCACCTGTCATACAACAGCTAACTATCCCCTTTACCTCACCTGCCATACAACAGCTAACTATCCCCTGTTCCTCACCTGCCACAGCTAACCCGCCAATGTACTGACAGGTTGACACCACTTAGCCGTGTAAGTTATAAGATATCTGATAGATTACCACACACCTATAGTAACACCGAGGCTGGGACGAACATGAACTCTTGACACTTTTATTAGCCAAGGCTTCAGTTCGCGCAGTAAGCACCGTCAGGACAACAACAACAACAATATTTAGACGACCGTAACACACATACCAGTATGTATTAATAAAAAAAGAAACGGACGATTAAACCAAATAACAAATTCAAATGACGTTGTGGGAACAGATAACCGGAGTAATGTTGAAAGGTGAAGTTAAATGTTAATGTGATAACAATAATCAATATATAATGAAGGTAAAGTGAATATACGGTTACAAAGGGTCTACATATACTCGTATATACATATTATACATTATATATATTCAATCTTATATAAGTGTTGAAACAAAGCTGATTAATCACCACCAAAAGTAAAACATTATGATGGACCTAACACAGAGGATCACCTGGGAGCGAACATCCGGTCTGCCGGGACACAGAATTTGGCAAGTGAAAGGATCCAATTTCATTACCTGCCACAGCGATGTTTCTCGTCTGTTTTCTCCAAACTAGACATGAAATATATTACATATCAAAATGTGTTTTGATATGTAGCGGGCGGCATATTGGATGGGGAATTAATATCTCTACTTTTTATGGCTTTCAAATTGAATGATACCTTTTGTGTTCTACTCTACCTGGGTGTATTAGTGCTGGCTGGCTGGCTGGCTGGCTTCCTGGCTGGCTGGCTTCCTGGCTGGCCAGCTGACTGACTGGCTGGCTGACTGGCTATCTGACTGACTGGCTGGCTAGCTGACTGGCTGGCTGGTTAGCTGGCTGGCTGGCTGGCTGGCTGACTCGCTGGCTGACTCGCTGGCTGGGTGACTGTCTGGCTGGTTGACTGACAGGTTGACTGGCTGACTCGCTGGCTGGGTGACTGTCTGGCTGGTTGACTGACAGGTTGACTGGCTGGCTGGCTGACTGACTGGCTGGCAGGCTGGCTGGCTGGCTGGTTGGCTGGCTGGCTAGTTGCCCGGCTGGCTGGCTAGTTGAGTGACTGGCTAGCTGGCTGGCTGCCTGTCTGGGTGGGACTAACTGCGACGTCACAGTTCCATACTTATAAAACACACACACATATACATATATATATATATATATATATATATATATATATATATATATATATATATATATATATATATATATATTAGCAGGATATACAGACAAGGGAGAAAAAATGTGAGGATGGGTGAGGATGGGTGAGGTTGGGTGAGGTCGGATGAGGTTGGGTCAGGTTGGATAAGGTTGGGTGAGGTTGGATAAGGTTGGGTGAGGTTGGATGAGGTTGGATGAGGTTGGGTGAGGTTGGATAAGGTTGGATGAGGTTGGGTGAGGTTGGATAAGGTTGGGTGAGGTTGGGTGAGGTTGGATGAGGCTGGGTGAGGTTGGGTGAGGTTGGATAAGGTTGGATGAGGTTGGATGAGGTTGGATAAGGTTGGATGAGGTTGGGTGAGGTTGGATAAGGTTGGGTGAGGTTGGATGAGGCTGGGTGAGGTTGGGTGAGGTTGGATGAGGTTGGGTGAGGTTGGATGAGGTTGGGTGAGGTTGGATAAGGTTGGATGAGGTTGGATGAGGTTGGGTGAGGTTGGATAAGGTTGGGTGAGGTTGGGTGAGGTTATCACCACTAAAGGAATATTATGTTGGTCACCTTCATCATATAATTCATTAGTGAACGAACCTCGGGTTCTTCTCTACCATCAAACAGACGTACTGTCATCAAAGGTCTTCATGATAAGACAGGTGAAACATGAAGCATTATGACGACCACTGAAGCTGTGTGTGTGTGCAATAACAATAATAATAATAATAATAATAATAATAATTAACAGTTTATTGAAAGAGCATAGCAGCCACAAGGCTGAAAATATACAGTTACATAATTGAGGAATGGGTTTCGATTTACAAATAATATACAAGTAACATGAGTGATACAAATAAGTTATATAATAACTCGGTGTGGAGAAGCTCAAACTACAGGGCATTTCAACACAGTGACAGTGCAAGGAGTAGGATTTACTGGGAGTGAATACACTGGTTGATTACAAGTTATTGATAATTTTTACAATGTGTGTATGTGTGTGTGTGTGTGTGTCTGTGTGTGTGTGTGTGATGATGATGATGATAATTAACGGTTTATTGAAAAAGTTTTGCGGCCAGAAGGCTGAAAATATACTTTGGACATAAATGACTTATTACATGCATTGGTGGTTTAACAAAAGCTTTCATTAGAGAAAGGTAAAGGAACATACAGTGAACATACAGATTATTGTAGGTGTTGAGCAGCAAACACGTAGTGTAGTAACTCCCTCCCAGATGGTGTTACAAGGGAGTTTACGTGGTGTAGTAGTTCCCTCACAGATGGTGTTATGAGGGACCTGACGTGGTGTAGTAATTCCCTCACAGCTAGTGTATGAGAAGCATCACGTGGTGTAGTAATTCCCTCACAGATGGTGCTATAAGGGGCCTCACGTGGTGTAATAATTCCCTCACAGATGGTGTTATGAGGGACCTCACATGGTGTAGTAATTCCCTCACAGATGATGCTATAAGGGGCCTCACGTGGTGTAATAATTCCCTCACAGATGGTGTTATGAGGGCCCTCACGTGGTGTAGTAACTCCCTCCCAGATGGTGTTAGGAGGGGCATCACGTGGTGTACGAATTCCCTCACAGATGGTGTTATATGAGTGAGGTGTGGTCCCAGGCCTTCTTATCGTAGACGGATTAACATATCGCTGGTTGTTGTTGGGTCTCACCGGCAGTTACCACTGGGTACCTGGGACCTCACTGTGTGAAGATTAACTTTGGTAGGACTCGGCTGTTACTGTTGACTTGTTCTCACTGACTTAAGCACTGTTCACCACTGTTCACCTCTGATCAACACTGGTTCTATTCCTTTCCTAAATGAAATTGTAACTTCTGGCGAGAACTTGTTGATAATCCGGTGGGGAGGAGGGTTCAGGGTAGGGAGTTGGTATAGGCCAACTTAACAGTTGACCTGGCTGTTCCCAGAGGAGCGCCAGGTACTTCTTGACCCTTAGGTGGTCAAGGATGTAGTGTGTCTGTGTGTAAAATAATAATAATAATAATAATAATAATAATAATAATAATAATAATAAAAATAATAATAATAAACGGTTTATTAATAGAGTTGCAGCTGGTGGCTGAAAATATACAGACTTACATTTGTTTTAGACATAATGATACAATTTGCGTTGAATACATTTACAGGGCTCTACAGTACATAAATCAGGAGTTGTTTATTATTTTAACAATAGAGGGATGGTGCTGTTCTTATAACTATCGGTGTGGCTCTTATGGGCTGTATTTTGTTGTAGTGGCGGACTGCGCGAGGTGGGTGGGGAGCTGCCGGTGGCAGGAGGTGGCGATGACGAGGGTGGTGCAGTAGTTGGCTGCCAAACCTTGCCAGTGCTTGGTGGTGGAGGTCACTGAGGGATGGCATTTCCAGGGTGGAGAGAGCGTTGATGTAGCTGGAGTATTCTGCGCCGAGCATGATTCTGCAGGCCCTTTTCTGCTCCTTCCCTAGCCGACGTTGTTTGGTGGAGTTGAGAGAAGACGACCAGGCTTGTGACGCATACATTAGTTTGGGGAGAATAAAGGTGTTGTAGATGGTCCTCAGCTCTAGCGTGGGTGTCCCAAGTGACCTAAGTCTTCGTAGCATGTAGAGTCGGTACGAGGCAGTTTGTTGTCTATAGTTACACCCAGGAGTTTGGCAGACTGCACTAACTGGAGAGGATGGGCACCCACTGTGACTGTTGGAGCTTGCACTAGAGTGGTGGCTGTATTTATGTGCATGACTACGGTTTTGGTGTGGTTGATGGTGACCTTGTTCTCCATAGTCCATGCCTGTAGCCTGTCCAGGGTGCCTTGTAGCGATGAGTAGTCTGGTGTGGTGTTGTCTACTGTAACCCCCACAGTGCAGTCATCCACGTACTTCCACCTGTGAGGAGTGTCCGATAGAGCGTCGTTGATCAGAATGTGGAAGCACAGTGGTCCCATATCGGTCCCCTGGGGAACACCGCAAGTGAGGTGTTGGAATGTGTGTGTGTGTGTGTGTGTGTGTGTGTGTGTGTGTGTGCGTGTGTGTGTGTGTGTGTGTGTGTGTTTGCGTGCGTGTGTGTGTGTGTGTTTGCGTGCGTGTGTGTGTGTGTGTGTGTGTGTGTGTGTGTGTGTGTGTGTGTAAATCATAGCTGGATGATTGTTATACTCAATCCCAAGTGACAGCAAAGTAGTAACAATGCAGGGGGACCCTGTCGCCATGGAAATGTACGCACTAGGCCTGTCCGTGCTCCAACATACAATAAAATATGAAACAACCGAGGTCAAGCAAGTGGCATATGCTGACGACCTAACAGGAGCAGGAAAAGTGAAGGACATCAAAAAGTTGTGGGACCTGGTAACATCACGAGGTCCACAAATAGGGTACCACCCAAACGCCAGCAAGTCCTTCCTCATTGTGAAGCCAGAACATTATGAACGGGCAATGGAGGTGTTCGGCGGAAGTGAGGTCAAAATAACTAAGGACGGCCAGAGACATCTAGGCGCAGTAATTGGCACTGCGGACTTCAAGACCCTGTACGTAGCGGGAAAGGTGAATGAGTGGGCTAGCGAAATCCAAGCTCTGTCTGAGATTGCTAACACAGAGCCACATGCAGCCTTTGCTGCATTCACCCATGGAGTCAAGCATCGTTACACTACCTGATGCGTACTATCCCTGATATCGGACCCCTCCTCCACCCTCTGGAAGAAGCTATCAGTGTCAATTTCATTCCGAAATTAGTGAAACACCCTGACTTAACCCCAGCAGAAAGAGCACTTCTTGCACTTCCATCAAGACTGGGAGGGATGGGACTAACAAATCCAGAAGAGATTGCTGCCACTGAACATCAAAATTCACTTAAGCTCACAGCAGCCCTCACGGACCACATAATAGCCCAGAATGCAACAGGGGAAGTGGACACCAGTGAAGTAAATAAGATTCGTATGTCCATTACGACAGATCAACAGCACTGCCAAAATGATAAGTTGCAGCAACTGTTGCTGCAGGTACCAGATAATTAAAAAAAAAAGTAGCTATTGCGCAGGAGGTGGGCGCCTCGAACTGGTTAACTACATTACCGATAAGGGCAAATGGTTTCAGTCTTAATAAACAAGAATTTACAGATGCCATTGCTCTAAGGTACGGTCAGCCAGTAGAAGGTTTGCCCTCCCATTGCGTGTGTGGCTCTTCCTATGATGGTGATCACGCCATGGTGTGCAAAAAGGGGGGCTTCATATGCATGAGGCTTGACGAGGTAAGGGACCTCACAGCAAATATGCTGAAGGAAATCTGCCAGGATGTCATGGTAGAACCGACCCTCCTTCCATTGGATGGTGAGATCTTCCAACACAGAACTTCAAACACATCTAACGAAGCCCGTGTGGACGTCAGTGCTCGAGGATTCTGGACGCGGGGACAGCGAGCTTTCTTCGACATCAGGATTTTTGATCCATTGGCCGCTTGTCACCGTAACCTAGTTCTCGATGCTGCACATAGGAGGAACGGGAACGACAAGAGAAGGGCATATGGGGAGAGAATTCAAAACGTTGATCAAGGCAGCTTCACTCCTCTAGTGTTCACAACCTATGGTGGGATGGGACCAAGTGCAAGATGTTTCTACTACCAGACTCGCGGAGGTGATCTCCGAACAGAAGCAGCAGCCCAGAAGTTATGTTACAGCCTGGATGAGATGTCGACTGTCTTTCTCTGTCCTTCGGTTGGCTTTGCTCTGCCTCAGGGAAACGAGAGCTTCTGCCCCAACTCCGACAACTGCTGCAGATATTGACTATGAGGCAACAGTCACTGAATGCCGCATAGATCTGCGGCTCAACTAATTTAACACAGATAGGATAGCTACTTATGTATTAGGATATTTAATATTAAGGTAATTAAATGGTGGAGAAGGTGTGGCTGTTGGGGGAGGCTGGAGGCCACGTATTAAAAAAAAAAAAAAAAAAAGTAGTAGTAGTAGTAGTGTAATAGACAGAATGCTCGCCTCGGAAGGGAGTGAACCTACTGCAGATGTTAATCGATTTGCGGATCGTGTTCCGGGGTAATGGTTAGCCAGTGCAGTTGGCGAGTTGTCCGGTCTTCTCGGACTATTTCTTGACACTGGGTCTTGCAATTCGTTAACTTAGGGTGTGGTTGTTGTGCTGGCGACAGTTTCTAGACCTAAAACAAATTCACGCCTAGGTTGCCCTTGGGCCGGCCATCCTCTTGGGGCAATTATTATTATTTATTATTATTATTATTATTATTACTGTATTATTATGTGAATATATTCATATATACATAAGATCTGGTGACAAGCACACATTCCCCTCCATATTTCACCAGCCTGGTCGTCTTCTCTCAACTCCACCCAACAACGTCAGCTAGAGAAGGTACAGAAAAGAGCCTGCAGAATCATGCTCGGCGCAGAATACTCCAGCTATACCAACGCTCTCTCCACCCTGGAAATGCCATCCCTCAGTGACCTCCACCACCAAGCACTGGAAAGGTTTGGCAGTGGACTTCTGCACCACCCTTGTCATCGCCACCTCCTGCCACCTGCAGCCCCCCACCCAACTCGCGCAGCCCGCCACTACAACAAAATTCAGCCCATAAGAGTCTGCACTGATAGATATAAGAATAGTACCATCCCATCTATTGTTAAAATAATAAACAACTCCTGATTTATGTACTGTACAACCCTGTAAATGTATTCAATGCACATTATATCATTATGTCTAAATCATATGTAAGTCTGTATGTTTTCAGCCACCGGCTGCAACTCTATTAATAAACCGTTCATTATTATTATTATTATTATTATTATTATTATTATTATATTTTGTTATAATTTTCAACCTAACGGAATCCAGCGCTAACCTTTTCTGACTTAACATAGGCTAACCGAACCTAATACTAACCTGACCCAACACTGATCTAACTTAATATAGGCGAACCTAACATAACGCTAACCTAACCCAACGTTAACCTAACCAAACACTGACCTGACCTAACGTAACACTAACCTACCCCCCCTCCCCCCTCCCGGTAGTAATTTTGTTTTTAACTATCATTTATCAGGTGAAACAAGTTAGGGGGTGTCCAATCTTCAGGTGATACCCAAAAATCTTTATTTTGTGATATGAAAACTAAGTCAAGCGTCTCCTCACCACAACTGCTGACAGCCGGGAGGACAATTGGCAGTTTCCTAACCACAACTGCTGACAGCCTGGACGTCAATTGGACAGTTTCCTCACCACACCTGCTGACAGCCTGGGGGACAATTGAACAGTTTCCTCACAACAACTGCTGACAGCCTGGACGTCAATTGGACAGTTTCCTCACAACAACTGCTGACAGCCTAGCGGAAAATTGAACAGGCTCCTCACAACAACTGCTGACAGCCTGGAGGACAGTTGAACATTTTCCTCACAACAACTGCTGACAGCCTGGGGGACAATTGGACAGGCTCCTCACCACAACTGCTGACAGCCTGGGGGACAATTGGACAGTCTCATCACCAAATTTCGCCTCAAATCACCAAACGCAAAAAAAAAATAGAATTGTTGGAAAATATGTAGTCAATCATCGGTCACTATTGTCGAGGTGGATGACCCCCCCCCCCCCCCCCCCCGTGTGTGTGTATGTGTGTGTGCGTGTGTGTGCAGCCACACACAGGTTGGTGAAACGCGTCTAGAGGGGCAGCATTATGTCGGTGTTAAGGTGCAAGCACTGCTTGCTCCCTTTCGCTTCAGCTGCCACCGCTGGCTAGCCCTCGTAGCGAACAGGGAAGCAACTTGCATAAGTCTTCCCCTGCCAGTACACAGCCTCCTCACCATCAAGACTCCTGCTGTGCCTCCTCGTGGCAACACAAGGTAACTAGGTGCCTCGTTGGCAGTGGGCCGCAGAGGGACAGCGCATAGGTCCACTGGTATGTGGACACGTCCTGGCGCCAACCAACCACCGCCCCGCTGCCTTGCGGATTAACCCTGGCAGGTATAAGGCAACGGGAGTAAACCCCGAACGAAAAATCTGTAGCGGAGCCCCGCATCAGGCAAACATGCTTACAAGACCCCAACGGCAGTATAGGCGGAAGAGGGACAGCGCATAGGTCCACTGGTATGTGGACACGTCCTGGCGCCAACCAACCACCGCCCCGCTGCCTTGCGGATTAACCCTGGCAGGTATAAGGCAACGGGAGTAAACCCCGAACGAAAAATCTGTAGCGGAGCCCCGCATCAGGCAAACATGCTTACAAGACCCCAACGGCAGTATAGGCGGAAGAGGTGGCCACCATGGAAACCCAACGACTACACAGACGGACGAAGGCAATGCATGATGGACAGGCTACTAAGGCGAAACCCAACAAATTGGGATATCGGCTGTCCATTGCGACTCTCCCTCTCTCCAGTCGTTGTAACACTTGCACCATAGGATCAGGAAAAGGGAGAGCCAAGATGTGTGGTTTCAGCCTGCACTCCTGCCTCACCACATAAATAAACTCACAAGCAGCCATCATCCAGTTCATCATACCTCTCATCATCATCAAAACCTCTATACCCCCAAAAGTCCTATGGCGACGGATGAGTGGCGACGGTGACAGGCAGAGAGG
Source organism: Homarus gammarus (assembly GCA_958450375.1). NCBI lineage: Eukaryota > Metazoa > Arthropoda > Malacostraca > Decapoda > Nephropidae > Homarus > Homarus gammarus. The sequence continues at coordinate 538,601 of CAUDMG010003564.1, read as the reverse complement.
CCTGCCGGGAGTCTCTAGTCACAACTCTGTATATGGGCGGCACAGATAAGATGGTCGTTTATGCACTGGGATCTAGGCAGCAGTGCAATCTGGTCCTGTCTGTGCGACTGAGCAGCCCTTTCGGGGAGCCACTCTGCTCACCCCATATGGGGAGGGGACTAGAAAAGGTGCCCTAAACATAGCCTGCCTAAAAACCCAACCTGACTGGGCAACCACACCCAGTAAGGTCATCCTTATGCGATCGAAAACACAACCCAAATCACAGATGAAAACAAAAAGAAACCATACAACCTCTTATGGTCGCTGTATGGAATGTCAGGACCCTTCTGGATACTGGCACAAATGCACGTCCTGAAAGAAGAGGCTAGGTATAACATGGACATAGCAGCCATCAGTGAGTCCCGGCTCCCAGATGAGGGCCAACTCACAGAACGGGGTCTAGCTATACCTTCTTCTGGAAGGGTAAGACTGCTACGAAGAGAAACTGCGTTTATGGAGTTGACCTTGTCATCCGCCAACGAATCCTACACAGACTAACTGAAATGCCTATTGGGATTAACGAGTGCCTCATGACGCTTCGAGTACCACTGAATCACTCACGTCAAGCCTTCTTCATCAGTGCATACGCCCCAACACTGGATGCAGAGGATGACATCAAGAAGATCTTATACGCCGACCTCTACAGAGTGCTAACCTATATCCTTGGCGACTTCAATGTCAGAGTTGGCAGATGCTAACATTTGGCAGGGAACCATAGGGAGAAATGGAATAGGCCTACTCCTCCTCAACAAGTGTGCTGCACGCAACCTTATATTACCAATACCTTCTTTAGGCAGGCCGACAAGTTCAAGGGTTCGTGGCAACACCCACGATACGAGCACTGGCATCTCATTGACTACATCATTGTCAAAGAAAGAAATCGCCGAGATGTCCTCATCACCCGTGCCATGTGTGGATCAGACCACTGTGACATTGATCATCGACTTTTCAGATTCAAGTTCTCACTTCACGTCGCCCCAAAACTGCGAAGGCAGCAAGTCTCCAGAAGAGGTTTTAATACTGAGCGTCCGGAGGTTCAGCGGTAGCACATGCTTTCAGAGAGCAGCTCGAACATGGGCTTATAAACAACCCAACAGCAAACAACGTGAATCGCAGTGACGAATTGGATACTCTTTATACTGTAATGACAAAAATCTGCAGAGACCCTCAGCCAGATCATAAGAATACACCAGGACTGGTTTGATGAAAATGACCCGGCAGCAGCAGCCAGGCAGGCACTTTGCAATCTAAAGAACGACTGGCTTAAAAATAAAGCATGTGAAGCACAAAAACTTGCAGATCAGCACAAGATGCGCGAATTTTTCATTTCCACTAAAACATTTTATGTGCCAGTCACTCGTGGCGCAGCCCCCCTCCGCTCATCTGACGGCAACCTCATAATTAAAGACGATGAAGTAACCTTCTTCAGCGCTGAAAAGAGCACTACAATTTATTGCTCAACTGAAACACCGATGTGGATGTCCTGACTATCCATCAGGTCCCTCAGCATCCAGAGCTGACCCACCTCAGCTATCTTCCATCCCTGGACGAGGTAGCTACTGCCATCAAACAGATGAAAAATAACAAAGCCTCAGGGCCTTATGGAATCCCAGCCGAAGTGTATAAAGCAGGAGGACCTCTGCTTACCAGCCGTCTCCACTCTCTCCTGCAGAATATATGGGAAAAGGAGGAAATCCCCCAAGCTCTTAAACCAGCCTCCATTGTCAATATTTATAAGAACAAGGGAGGCCGGTCAGACTGTGGCAACTACCGTGGGATCTTTTTGCTCTCCGTAGCTGAGAAGATTATCGCCCGAGTCCCCAAAATAGACTTCTTCCTGAGGTAGAAAACTTCCTCCCAGAATTGCAGTGTGGTTTTAGACCATCACTTGGCACCACTGACATGATCTTTGCTGCCCGACTGTTACAGGAAAAGTGCAGGGAATAGTGTCGTGACCTGCGCATGGCTTTCATCGACCTAACCAAGGCCTTCGACTCGGTCAACAGGGAAGCCCTCTGGTAGACTCTCAGCTGTTTTGGCTGCCCACTAAAATTCATCGCCATCGTGAGGCAACTCCATGATGGCATGAATCGCAGTGTCCTGCACAATCGCATGCAGTCTGAGTTCTTCCCCATCCAAACAAGGGTAAAACAAAGATATGTACTGGCACCAACTCTCTTTCCATTTTTTTGGCTGCCTTCCTTACTCATGCCAGTGCCAATTTAGCCGGCGGGGTGGACATCCAGTACCGGATGAAGGGTCTTTTCAAAATAAGAAGACTCCAGGCAGGAACAATGGTGTCGGCAGCTTCCATTACTGAATTTTAGTGTGCAGACGACCTCACTCTCGTCGCTCACACTGAAAGCGACCTACAGGAGATCCTGAACACCTACGCAGATGCGTATGCACACTTTGGCCTTGAGGTGAATGTACGTAAAACTCAGATTCTCTTTCGACCTGCCCTTGGTTCAGCCACACCTTCACCTGTAAGAGCGGGGGCTGCAACTACTTACCGCTGAGCCACCGAGGCCACCATTTGTAAGAGAGCGGAACACAAGCTGCCACCCTGCGAGGGCTTGGCACTCCTACAACTTACGTTGATACTCTGACCTGGTAGCGTGACGTGAGAGGAAGGCCCATGGGTTCATGTAATTATAGTATCGAGTATTAGGGAGAGAACAACGGTGAATACTCTTGGTGAATCATAGACCCACATACAAATACACTGTTTATTGAGACACAAAAATGGTAACAGAAAAGACGTTGTATGCATCCAAAGTAGGAACTCCTGGTACCATGCCCTCAGGCTCAATTTACTTGCACCACTACTGGGTGTACACACACCAAAACACATAAACTCTTACAGCACCTTAGTACCTATAAAACCAGTGGCACCTGCCAGTACAACACTCAATACCCCAGGGGCAATACTCCAGCGGCCGCCCTGGGATTCTCATCACCAAGTGACACCTTCCAACAAACTCCGATAATCCCGGTGGCCTTCCACCCACACTAAGTCACGGATTCCACCTACTCAGCCATTTCACTGAATTACGTTACTGAAACACTCTGACGTTTCAAACTGAGACTACGAACTCAGTTTCATTCCCTACTGTTATCTTTACAAACAATGCTCTGACTGAGCTATCAAAAGCAAGAATAAAATTGATTACAAAAGGTTGGATGGCAACAGGTCCCAACATGCAACGCCTTGCTACAAACGCGAGGAGCAGATTCGAAAGGTTCCCTTCAGAATATTAACTAATTTCTCAGTTAACCTCCCTACCACAATTTCACTATGATTATCAAAGTCTCTGATATTCATAGGTGAAAAAAATAGGTTTACAGGTTCTCGGTAGCAGAAAGAGTTTACAACACAAACACACGACAACTCGATGACGTCATCAAAGAAACCGGGAGAACGTAAGACATTCCCACTAGGAGACTCAGAAGGGTAGCCGCCATTCCGATCATGACACACCACCCATCCAGCTTAACGGTACTACCCTCTCTAATGTTACCCACTTTCGGTATCTCGGCTCCTACCTATCCACCACTGCGGACATCGATAAAGATATTCAACATCGGATCAGATGTGCATCTCAAGTTTTTGGCAGACTCCGTACCCATGACTTCAGCAGTAGGGAGCTGAAATCATCTACAAGTTGCACGTATATCGAGCAGTGGTCCTCCCCACCTCAGCGAGTCATGGGTCACATACGTAGTCTACGTTCCATCCTCTGAGTTCGCTGGGAATACAAGAGAACAAATGCCAGTATTCTCGCCGACACCAACTGTAGGAGCATCGAGGCTCTCATTATCCATGAACAACTACAGTGGACTGGTCATGTTACCCGCATGGACGACAGTAGGCTGCCAAAGCAGCAACTTTACAGTCACCTAACGGATAGTAAACGTAACACTGGCGGGGAACTGAAAAGGTATAAGGATAGTCTCAAAATAAACCTGAAAAATTGCTAAATCGACCCCCTTGCAAGAAAGCTAGCAACCTCGTGCTGCCACCACCTCCATGCTCTTACGGCCTGTCGCCTAATTCCCCTGTAAAATAATTCAGGAGGTAGGCCTATAGGAGTGAGGGAAGTGCTGAGACGAATCATTGGAAAATACCTAATGAACGTGGTAAATGATGATGTCAGGACAGCTGCAGGAAACTTGTAAGTATTTGCAGAGCACCAGGCTGGAGGGGAAGCGGCCATTCACGGCATGAGAAAGATATTTACTCAGCATGATTGTGAGGCAGTACTTCTGGTTGATGCTTCCAACGCATTCAACATAATCAACCGCAAGGCTACACTCCACAACACCAAGATCAAGTGTCCAAGCTTTGCAATGTATGTTGAAAAACACCTATAGGAACCCACAGACCTCTATATAACAAGCTTCAAGGCTCTAAGAGGAGATACCATTATACAGTCAACTGAGGGAACAACGCAAGGGGGCCCTGTCGCCATGGCAATGTACTCACTAGGACTAACCGTGCTCCAACACACAATAAAATATGAAATAACCGAGGTCAAGCAAGTGGCGTACGCTGATGACTTAACAGGAGCAGGAAAAGTGGAGGACATCAAAAAGTGGTGGGTCCTGGTAACATCACGAGGCCCACACATAGGATACCACCCAAACGCCAGCAAGTCCTTCCTCACTGTGAAGCCAGAACATTATGAACGGGCAATGGAGGTGTTCGGTGGAAGTGAGGTCAAAATAACAAAGGATGGCAAAAGACAATTAGGTGCGGTAATCGGTACGAAGGATTTCAAGACCGAGTACGTAACGGGAAAGGTGAATAAGTGGGTGAGGGAAATCCAAGCTCTGTCTGATATTGCTAAAACAGAGCCACATGCGGCTTTTGCGGCTGTCACCCATGGAGTCAAGCATCGCTGGAATTACCTGATGCACACTGTCCCTGATATCGGACGCCTCCTCCGCCCTCTGGAAGAAGCCATCAATGTCGCTTTTATCCCAACACTAGTGAAAAACCCATACATAACCCCAGCAGAAAGGTCACTCCTTGCACTACCACCGAGACTAGGAGGAATGGGATTGACTAATCCAGTGGAGCTTGCCCGTACAGAACATCAGAACTCTGTCAATCTCACGGCAGTTCTCACTAAGCGCATAATAGCTCGGAATACATCAAGTCAGGTGGATATCAGCAAATTAAACAAGATTCAGCGGTCCACTGCGACCGAGCGGCAGCACACCCAAAGTGATAAACTGCAACAACTGTTGCAGCAAGTGCCAGAGAACTTGAAAAGAAAAGTAGCCATAGCGCAGGAGGTGGGCACATCGAACTGGTTAACTGCATTACCGATAAGATCAAAAGTCTTCATCCTTAATTAACAAGAATTCACAGATGTCATTGCTCTAAGGTACGGCAGGCCAGTAGAAGGTTTGCCCTCCCAATGCGTGTGCGGCTCATCTTATAACATCGACCACGCCATGGTGTGCAAGAAAGGGGGCTTCGTACGCATGAGGCATGACGAAGTAAGGGATCTCACAGCTAATCTACTGAGGAAAATCTCTACCATGACGTCATGGTGGAACCGTCCCTCCTTCCATTGGACGGTGAGAACCTCCGTCACAGGACTTCAAACACATCCAACGAAGCCCGTGTGGACGTCAGGGCTCGAGGATTCTGGATGCGGGGACAGCGAGCCTTCTTTGACGTAAGGATTTTTGATCCCATGGCCGCATGTCACCGAAACCTACCTCGATGCTGCACACAGGAGGAACGAGAACGACAAGATCAGGGCATATGAAGAGAGAATTCAGAACGTTTATCAAGGCAGCTTCACTCCTCTGGTGTTCAAAATCTCATGTGGGATGGGACCAAGTGCAAGATGCTTACGCCAGACTCGCGGAGGTGCTATCTGAATAGAAGCAGCAACCCAGAAGTTATGTTACAGCATGGTTGAGATGTCGACTGTCCTTCTCTCTCCTTAGGCCTGCTTTGCTTTGCCTCAGGGGAACGAGAGCATCGGCTCCAAAGTCGACAACAGCTGCAGATATTGACTACGAGGCAACAGTCACTGAATGCCACATAGATCTGCGGCTCAACTAACTCAACACAGCCAGGGTAGCTACTTATGTATTAGGATAGTTAATTTTAAGGTAATAAAATGACGGTGAAGGTGTGGCTATTGGGGGAGGCTGGAGGCCATTATAAAAACAACTAAAAAAAAAAAGTAGTAGTAGTAGTAGTGTGTGTGTGTGTGTGTGTGTGTGTGTGTGTGTTACAACCGTCACTCCCTCTTCTAGGACTCACTAGAGGATGTATAGTCAGCCCATAGGCCCACTACATCAGAGGCGACTCTGAAACAACAGCTTCTGTTAACACAGACCCTGACCTTATGTCTGGCTAACAACCTCCTGACAGCTGACAGGTGTTTATTTTAATACCACTGTTCCCATTAAAACTGGTTTAATCAAAACACAGCTTTAAACAATACAACAAAATATATTTAACAACAAAATATAATGACTATGTGCTCTCCATCCATGCACATACAATAAGGCCACAAATCAATTCACTCCAAATAATGTTATCTAACTTATCTCCACCAAATACAGTGCTCTCTCACTGCTACAGTAGTCTTTAGACTATAATGAATATATTACACTTTAGTTAACACCATAATTATCCATGATTGCCCAGATAATAATATATAAATATGCACCACACAAGCTTGAACCCCTAGCAAAGTGTTTGACAGAGTACCGCATCAGAGGCTTCTGAGAAAAATTAAGGCTCATGGTATCGAGGGGAAAGTTTTAAATTGGATAAAATCATGGCTCACCGATAGAACGCAGAGGGTCAGCGTAGATGGTGTTAAATCTGAGTGGGGTCGTGTAACCAGTGGGGTTCCCCAGGGGTCAGTACTAGGCCCACTCTTGTTCATAATCTACATAAACGATCTAGATACTGGGATCAGCAGTGACATAAGCAAGTTTGCGGATGACACCAAAATAGGGCGGCAGATTAATTCAGGGCAGGATGCAAATGCATTACAGGAGGATCTAAATATACTGCAGGGGTGGTCTGAAAAATGGCAAATGAAATTCAACACCAGCAAGTGCAGCGTACTTAATATTGGAAGAACAAATACTGTCAATGTATACAGCCTTAACAACATCAACCTAGAGAAGTCGACTTGTGCAAGAGACCTAGGGGTACTTGTAAGCCCGGACCTACGGCCTAGAAAACAGTGCATTAATGTTCGAAATAAGGCAAACAGAGTATTGGGTTTTACATCTAGAAGTTTAAGTAATAAAAGTGCAGAGGTCTTATTGCAACTATATCTTGCGCTAGTCAGGCCGCACCTCGATTATGCGGTTCAGTTCTGGTGTCCTTATTACAGAATGGATATCAATTCACTAGAGTCGGTGCAGCGAAGAATGACGAAAATGATTCCAGGATGGGTTAAAGAAACTAAACTTACATTCCCTAGAAAGACGAAGAGTGCGGGGAGATATGATAGAAGTATTCAAGTGGGTGAAAGGAATCAATAAAGGTGATATAGATAAAGTTCTTATAATATCCGAGCAGGATAGGACTCGGAACAACGGATTCAAGTTGGATAAGTTTAGGTTTAGGAGGGCGATAGGAAGGAACTGGTTTACAAATAGGATGGTGGACGAGTGGAACAAGCTTAGCAACTTTGTAGTAAGTGCTGGTGTAACGACCACGGTCACCCACGTCGCTTAACGCCAAAATCAATGATTCATATTACGCTCAATAGCCCACAAAACATGTAACTCTGCTTTTATTTTGAGTCCTCCATCTGAGGAGTCCGTTTTCTCATCACTTCAAGACGCCTCACTCCTCCGTTATCCCATTTTCTCTGACTTACTGAAACCAACCTCTCTATAAAATGAATTTGAATGTGAGAGAGAACACCCTTGTTTTGAGTCAATTTAGATATGCTTGATTACAGTTAAAGCATACAAGATCCTTTGTGAGTGATGTTGAACGCTTTAACTGACATTATTGTTAGTAACATTGGGTAGGTAAGCGAGTGTTGAGTCTGCCAGGACAAACGGTACTCATCGGTTTCGCTCCCTAAGACTGACCATGAGTTTCCAATTGCTACTGAAGTCAGATTATTCTGTTGCCCAGACATCAGAGAATCTGATGTTTATAGTTTAGTTAGTGTCAGTTGTCTATTTAAGAAAGTCATTAATTTCCTGAATTATTCTGTCAACTGGTATAATCTCCAAGATCTAGCGCCTCCCCGTGAATAGCTCCTTGTTCGCCTCAAGCCTAAGCTCGCAGAATTAATGTTATCAACGTGTATATTCCACCTTTTCCTGGCAAGCTCAACCTCTGATTAGATTATATGAATAGACATAGGAAATTACCCTGATCAGGAACACCGGAGTTTATAATAAAGTATACGGTGATCCAAAATGGTAGAGAAGCTATGTTGTTGGTAAGATTGACCCTTCTGATATGAATAAGGAGGCCCAAGCTGCCCCGCGGGTGCACGTATATACCTCTACACGAGGGAGAATCACGCATTCGTGACTCTTCCTCAACGTATCTCCAGGTATGTTCACGTGTGTTCCCCGCCGCCTATTAATTCAGTTTAACCTAGTAAATTTTGTGAATATCAGTGTTCATGTTTTAACATAGGAACTTCTGTGCCAATTAAGTCGAGTAACGTAGAGATTTAGATATCGGCTGGACCGTTGCCAGACGTATGTTTTGTATAGTTGAAGTTAATTATTGACGCATTCGTGACTCTTCCTCAACGTATCTCCTGGCCAGTGTGTTGAGGTGAATACTCATCGGCTACCGTGGGTCGGTAGCCGGGTTGGACGATGCCGTTAATTCGACAGGATCAAACTGTGAAGTCCTGCAACTCAGGCCCCAGCTCCCTTAGCGTGTGTCGGTCTACAACCGACCCCCTAGCAGCAATCTTCATTTGTTATGGAGACACCCGGGATATATACCCTGGGGCACTCCTCACAGTTACACGGGCCTAAGTATTATTGTATCTTGATTGAGGGATTAACTAACAGAAATATGGAAATCCCAGGTTAAGTAGTGAACCCATAAATGTTGATAGTACCCGGAAATATGTTATGTGAGTTGAGTACATGAACTGAAGGGAAAGTATCATGTTCATGCCGATAGAACGTGAGGTTATAATTTGATTTGGGATAGTGTCAAGTGTCATATTATCCATTTGCAGTAACAATGGAATAATATGTTGATTGTTAAATGTTGTAACCAAGTATTGAAGATGTAGTTTGTTACTTATAAAAGTAAGACCTGCGGGTCCAGTGTTATTGACAGTGTGTAGTAATGTCTAAATCTTACTTGTCAAAGAAATAATACAACAGTTGTCTAATGAAGTAATGAGTAATAGTTGTTGAATGGTATAATAAGTATTTGGAGGTGGTTAATGAGGTAATAAGTTCTTGAAGTGTTTGATGACTTAAGTAAATTGCGGTTCTGTTTTGTCTGAGTGAATCTAGGATGCATCTTATCCACAAACTGTGTTAATAAACATTGAATTAGTAATCTACGAGTATCACCACTCTACTCCCTCTAAACATTGGTTCCCAGAAAATAATACTTACTCACGTGCCTATACATCTACCACACTACCCAACAACTTTCCATGAGTTATGTTATATAATGAAAAGTCTGGGTGGTGGCAGCTACCCTTTGTAAGTATAAAAAGGTGTTGTACTAAGAATAACATGGTTCCCCAGACTAACCCATGTATAAGAATAGACGTAAAACTGATTATACTTCAGAAAGGTAAGAACATTGAAACTGAGAATATAAGATATATGAAAGAAATAAAAGACTTGGAAAGTACAAGAAGAGAAAGGTAAGACAGGTATGTACATTGTGGAACTAAAACCACAGCATAGAAATTATTAAATAAACACCCCACGAAAGTCTAATATAAAACACATACATAACTAAGACAAGAATTAATTATGTAAGAATACTAAATAAGAATATAAACTATATCTATAAACAAAGAATTGAAGAGAGATAATTATTTAAACAGGATACTCATTGAAAAGAATGCTACAAAGAACATATAAGTATCTGAATAAGTAAGAATACTAACAGAAAAGAATATGTGGATGGTAAAATATAAATGAGGAGAACTCGGCCCGTCACACTTGAACACTGGAAAGTTTCAAAGGGAGGCTGGATAGATTCATGGATGATAGAGAGTGGTATTAACTCTCGACAGGAGCTGCCATGCACAGGCCAACCGACCTATTGCAGACTCCTTATTTTCTTATGTTCTTCTTCAAAGTAGCCACAGAGAGCGCGTCGCCAAAACAAAAAATGTTTCATTACTTTCTTGTTTCATCAACATATAATTTCTATTTTTTTTTATACTTCACACCTGCTTCTTACAGTCTTTCATAACTGTACAAAAAATAAAAATACATTCTACAAAGTTTACATTATGAAACAAATACTATTATACATACTTATATAAAATAATCAAGACATTTTTAGAAGTCTTTACCATGAGCTTGGAATTTCGATTTTAAAGAATAACGGGAAACAATAGAAACTAAATAGAATGGGTAACTGAAACAAATATTGAGGGAAAGAGGCGATGACCGTAGGAGAGTGTGTGTGTGTGTGTGTGTTTCTTGTCCCCAAAATTAATGTCATTTCAACCCTTAGCTTTAGATTAAAAAAAAAAAGGATAATTTTTCAGAGTTTCAAAGTTCACCTGACAGATTTTCAGGTTGCGGGGGCTGAGTGTATGCAGTCCTAAGTATCGTTGGGTTTGCAGCCAAGGGAACCCCAGTCAACCTGGCTGTAAATGGGGTTTTTAACTTTACAGATTGATGAATGAAGGTAGTCGAGAACAGTGCCTCCGTGTGTAGAGAGAAAAAGAAAAAAAGGGAAAAAATAAGAGCGTAGAGTTAGGTTTATCTGTTCTGCCCCGCACAGGTAGTGAGGCCTGCAGTACACACAGAGACAGACTGTAAAGATCGTATGAATATTGGCATGATTCTCTCCACCTCTCCCGGGACAACTCAATTATATCCTGCTTCCTTATGGCTATCCCGGTGAACGATTATTATGTCACCATCATCATTAACATCACAATATAATAAATAATGACAAAATTGTATGAAGTAAAATACTTTCGTCTGTGTTCTAAGAGTGTAGGACAAAAGCTACGGCCGGACAAAAGCCCCCCGGACAAAAGCCCCCATAACAATAACCCTCACGGACAAAAGCTACGGCCGGACAAAAGCCCCCGGACAAAAGCCCCCATAACAATAACCCTCACGGACAAAAGCTACGGCCGGACAAAAGCCCCCGGAGAAAAGCCCCCATAACAATAACCCTCACGGACAAAAGCTACGGCCGGACAAAAGCCCCCGGACAAAAGCCCCCATAACAATAACCCTCACGGACAAAAGCTACGGCCGGACAAAAGCACCCGGGACAAAAACCCTCTACGATAAATAATATAAAGTATTTTTTAAATTAATATTTTATTCTTTATTATTTACAGTTTATGAACACTTCTCTGACATGTAAAATATTACATTTATTATATCATAGGACTACAATACCTCACCTAACCTCACCTAACCTAACCTATCCTAACCTAACCTAACCTAACCTATCCTAACCTAACCTCACCTAACCTAACCTAACCGAACCTAACCGATCCTAACCTAACCTAACCTATCCTAACCTAACCTAACCTATCCTAACCTCACCTAACCTAACCTAACCTATCCTAACCTAACCTATCCTAACCTATCCTAACCTAACCTAACCTATCCTAACCTAACCTCACCTATCCTAACCTAACCTATCCTAACCTATCCTAACCTAACCTCACCTAACCTAACCTAACCTAACCTATCCTAACCTATCCTCACCTAACCTATCCTAACCTAACCTAACCTAACCTAACCTCACCTATCCTATCCTAACCTAACCTAACCTCACCTAACCTAACCTAACCTATCCTAACCTAACCTAACCTAACCTAACCTAACCTATCCTATCCTAACCTCACCTAACCTCACCTAACCTAACCTATCCTATCCTAACCTAACCTCACCTAACCTCACCTAACCTAACCTATCCTAACCTAACCTAACCTATCCTATCCTAACCTCACCTAACCTCACCTAACCTAACCTAACCTAACCTCACCTAACCTAACCTATCCTAACCTAACCTAACCTATCCTAACCTAACCTAACCTCACCTAACCTCACCTAACCTAACCTAACCTCACCTAACCTAACCTATCCTAACCTAACCTAACCTATCCTAACCTAACCTAACCTAACCTAACCTCACCTAACCTAACCTATCCTAACCTATCCTAACCTAACCTAACCTAACCTATCCTAACCTCACCTAACCTCACCTAACCTAACCTAACCTAACCTCACCTATCCTATCCTAACCTATCCTAACCTATCCTAACCTCACCTATCCTAACCTAACCTAACCTCACCTAACCTAACCTAACCTAACCTATCCTAACCTAACCTAACCTAACCTAACCTATCCTAACCTAACCTCACCTAACCTAACCTAACCTATCCTAACCTATCCTAACCTAACCTAACCTCACCTAACCTAACCTAACCTATCCTAACCTAACCTATCCTAACCTATCCTCACCTAACCTAACCTATCCTAACCTAACCTAACCTATCCTAACCTAACCTATCCTCACCTATCCTAACCTAACCTATCCTAACCTAACCTAACCTATCCTCACCTAACCTAACCTAACCTAACCTAACCTAACCTATCCTAACCTAACCTATCCTAACCTAACCTAACCTAACCTAACCTATCCTAACCTATCCTAACCTAACCTAACCTAACCTATCCTAACCTAACCTATCCTCACCTAACCTAACCTAACCTAACCTAACCTATCCTAACCTAACCTATCCTCACCTATCCTAACCTAACCTATCCTAACCTAACCTAACCTAACCTATCCTAACCTAACCTAACCTAACCTATCCTAACCTATCCTCACCTAACCTAACCTATCCTAACCTATCCTAACCTAACCTAACCTCACCTAACCTAACCTATCCTAACCTAACCTAACCTATCCTAACCTAACCTATCCTCACCTATCCTAACCTAACCTAACCTAACCTAACCTATCCTCACCTAACCTAACCTAACCTAACCTAACCTATCCTAACCTATCCTAACCTAACCTAACCTATCCTAACCTATCCTAACCTAACCTATCCTAACCTATCCTAACCTAACCTAACCTATCCTAACCTATCCTATCCTAACCTAACCTAACCTATCCTATCCTAACCTATCCTAACCTAACCTATCCTAACCTAACCTAACCTATCCTAACCTATCCTAACCTAACCTAACCTATCCTCACCTAACCTCACCTATCCTCACCTATCCTCACCTAACCTAACCTATCCTAACCTAACCTAACCTATCCTAACCTAACCTAACCTATCCTAACCTAACCTATCCTAACCTAACCTAACCTATCCTAACCTAACCTATCCTAACCTATCCTAACCTAACCTATCCTAACCTAACCTAACCTATCCTAACCTAACCTAACCTAACCTATCCTCACCTAACCTCACCTATCCTATCCTAACCTATCCTCACCTATCCTCACCTATCCTCACCTAACCTAACCTATCCTAACCTATCCTAACCTAACCTAACCTATCCTCACCTATCCTAACCTAACCTATCCTCACCTATCCTCACCTATCCTAACCTAACCTAACCTATCCTATCCTAACCTATCCTCACCTATCCTAACCTATCCTAACCTAACTACCTCACCTTAACCTACCTGAACGTATCCTCACCTATCCAGTACCTAACTATCCTCACGGGCTATCGTACTTCCTCACTATCTACTATAACTATCTACTATTCGCTTTTGCCTCCTTGCTTAGGTCTAGGTCTCAGGTTAGACCTAATTAGATAACTGCATATGATTACGTCACAGTGTTTATTTATATTGGCTTTTGCCTCTTGGTTAGGTTAGGTTAGGTTAGGACCTAATTAGATAACTCATATATTACGCACAGTGTTTATTTATTGGGTTAGGTTAGGTTAGGTAAGGTTAGGTTAGGTCAGCGAGACGTTTTGTCTACTGCAGTCTGGTCACAAGCGCCTCTTTTAACAGGGGCCGGCTGCCGGTGTGTCATAACCCTGGTACAGTACAAGTCAGCAGGTGTGGGCCACTACCACACTCATCACCAGTGACACACACACTACCCTCGCTCAGTAACTACCTCACTATATGTGTCTACCTATAGTGACGTAGATATATTCACATACGCACACACTAATACATACATACATACATACATACATACATTATTAATGACTGCCCCTCGTGTAACGAGGATGGCCGGTCCCAAGGCCACCCTAAGTTAACGAGCTGCATGACTCAGTGTCAAGGAATAGTCCGAGAAGACCGGACAACTCGCCAACTGCACTGGCTAACCATTACCCCGGAACACGATCTGCAAATCGAAATAACACCCAGGTTCCCAATTACTGCTGGGAAGACAGAGGCAAATGGCGTAGAGAAACTTGCTCATAGTTTCACCCTGCCCGGGGATCGAACATACATACATACATACATACATATCTAGACATACACACAAAGGGATAAATTAGTATAAATTGATCACTCAAATTAATTTATATTTTGCCTGAAACATCTGTATCGTGTATAAATCCTAATATGTGGGTTAAGTTGTATAATTAATTCAGATCATACACCTGGCTATTATAATTATTCTCCAGCTGATTTTGGTCTAAATTCAAATTGAAATTCATTTTGCTAACATTAATGCCCAGGTGTAGAGCGTCAGGTCCGACCACTCTCACCTGGGGAATCCTAATTTGTCGTCATATTGAAAACCTGATTCTGAGAGTTACGTGGAAAGACTGTTTATATTTTTCACCAATCTCAAGGTTAGGTTAGGATAGGTTAGGTTAGGATAGGTTAGGTAGGTAGGTTAGGTTAGGTTGGTGGTTGGGTTAGGTTAGGTTGGGTTAGGTAGGTTAGGTGTGGTTTAAACTGAGGCTGGCTGGAAGGATTTTGGGGGTTAATTTACGAAACCCCGAAAATAATAAACACCCCTTATCTCCCCCCTAAGTAATACACCCCTTACCTCCCCTTAAGTAATACACCCCTTATCTCCCCCTTAAGTAATACACCCCTTATCCCCCCTTAAGTAATACACCCTTATCTCCCCTTAAGTAATACACCCCTTATTTCCCCTTAAGTAATACACCCCTTATCTCCCCCTTAAGTAATACACCCCTTATCCCCCCTTAAGTAATACTCCCTTATCTCCCCTTAAGTATACACCCCTTATCTCCCCCTTAAGTAATACACCCCTATCTCCCCCTTAAGTAATTCACCCCTTATCCCCCTTAAGTAATACACCCCTTATCTCCCACTTAAGTAATACACCCCTTATCCCCCTTAAGTATACTCCCTTATCTCCCTTAAGTAATACACCCCTTATCTCCCCTTAAGTAATACACCCCTTATCCCCCTTAAGAATACACCCTTATCCCCTGAAGTAATACACCCCTTATCTCCCCTTAAGTAATACACCCCTTATCTCCCTTAAGTAATACACCCCTTTTCTCCCCTTAAGTAATTCACCCCTTATCTCCCCTTAAGTAATACACCCTTATCCCCTTAAGTAATACACCCCTTATCTCCCTTAAGTAATACACCCCTTATCTCCCCTAAAGTAATACAACCCTTATCTCCCCCTTAAGTAATACACCCTTATCCCCCCTTAAGTAATACACCCCTTATCTCTCCTTAAGTAATACACCCCTTATCTCCCCTTAAGTAATACACCCCTTATCTCCCCTTAAGTAATACACCCCTTATCTCCCCTTAAGTAATACACCCTTATCTCCCCTTAAGTATACACCCAGTATCTCCCCTGAAGTAATACACCCCTTATCCCCCTTAAGTAATACACCCTTATCCCCCCTTAAGTAATACACCCCTTATCCCCCTTAAGTAATACACCCCTTATCTCCCCTTAAGTAATACACCCCTTATCTCTCCTTAAGTAATACACCCCTTATCTCCCCTTAAGTAATACACCCTTATCTCCCCTTAAGTAATACACCCCTTATCTCCCCTTAAGTAATAGACCCTTATCTCCCCCTTAAGTAATACACCCCTTATCTCCCCCTTAAGTAATACACCCCTTATCTCCCCTTAAGTAATACACCCCTTATCTCCCCTTAAGTAATACACCCCTTATCCCCCCTTAAGTAATACACCCCTAATCCCCCCATAAGTAATACACCCCTTATCTCCCCTTAAGTAATACACCCCTAATTTCCCCTTAAGTAATTCACCCTTTTCTCCCCTTATGTATACACCCCTTATCTCCCCCTTAAGTAATACACCCCTTATCCCCCTTAAGTAATACACCCCTTATCCCCCCCCTCTTAAAACACCCTCAAGTGAGTAAATTAGGTCAATTCGTACACCTGTAATTAAGTGAAACATTTATCTTAAGAGTGAGCGAGTTTCCAGGTGTGATCAGGTGAGGCTGTCTCGCAGTGTTGGCAATTTAGCGGAAAGGTCACCCAATCTAGCGAATTTCGGTGTCCTCGGCAATTGGGGGGGGGGGGGGGGGGTGAATTTGACTATTTTTAGCGGAATTTGGGATTATTACTGAACTAAAGCGAATTTGGGGAATATATTTTGGCGAATTTCATGATTATTTGGTTGATATTTCAGAATTTAATCGATTTAAAATTTATATTTGCAAATTTTAAGCACAACTTTATTTTTTAAAAGTTAGTTTAGGATGATGTTTAGCTAATATTACCGTCTTTAGGTAGATTTTAATGAAAGATAGCGAATTTTGAGCGTCTTCTAGCGGCTTTAGGATGGTGTGAGTTGGCAACACTGGCATGGAGTTTCTTAGTGTCAGATGATGCTAAAAAATTATGGATTTTAAGTTTATCTCAGCTGTGAATTAATCAAACTTAATTAAGCTTCTTCCCGTGTAAGTTTTCCTGAGTAAATGTAAAGGTGGTGAGTGAGGGTCAGGGGTGAAGGGTCAGGAAGGAAGGGTCAGGGGTGAAGGGTCAGGGTGGACAGTCAGGGTGGAGGGTGAGGGTGGAGGGTGAGGGTGAAGGGTCAGGGTGGAGGATGAGGGGAGGTTAGGAGAGGTGTGAGGCAAGGGAGGGTGAAAGGCGGAAAATATATACTGTAGAAAAATAAAAAGATATTGAGAAAGGAAAGAGTAAAAGTGAGGGTGCGGGAGGGGGAGAGTGCGGCATGCGGCAGTTACATAGTGAGGGTGCGGGAGGGGGAGAGTGTGGCATGCGGCAGTTACATAGTTAGGGTGCGGGAGGGGGAGAGTGCGGCATGCGGCAGTTACATAGTGAGGGTGCGGGAGGGGGAGAGTGCGGCATGCGGCAGTTACATAGTGAGGGTGCGGGAGGGGGAGAGTGCGGCATGCGGCAGTTACATAGTGAGGGTGCGGGAGGGGGAGAGTGCGGCATGCGGCAGTTACATAGTGAGGGTGCGGGAGGGGGAGAGTGTGGCATGCGGCAGTTACATAGTGAGGGTGCGGGAGGGGGAGAGTGTGGCATGCGGCAGTTACATAGTGAGGGTGCGGGAGGGGGAGAGTGCGGCATGCGGCAGTTACATAGTGAGGGTGCGGGAGGGGGAGAGTGCGGCATGCGGCAGTTACATAGTGAGGGTGCGGGAGGGGGAGAGTGCGGCATGCGGCAGTTACATAGTGAGGGTGCGGGAGGGGGAGAGTGTGGCATGCGGCAGTTACATAGTGAGGGTGCGGGAGGGGGAGAGTGCGGCATGCGGCAGTTACATAGTGAGGGTGCGGGAGGGGGAGAGTGTGGCATGCGGCAGTTACATAGTTAGGGTGCGGGAGGGGGAGAGTGCGGCATGCGGCAGTTACATAGTGAGGGTGCGGGAGGGGGAGAGTGCGGCATGCGGCAGTTACATAGTGAGGGTGCGGGAGGGGGAGAGTGCGGCATGCGGCAGTTACATAGTGAGGGTGCGGGAGGGGGAGAGTGCGGCATGCGGCAGTTACATAGTGAGGGTGCGGGAGGGGGAGAGTGCGGCATGCGGCAGTTACATAGTGAGGGTGCGGGAGGGGGAGAGTGCGGCATGCGGCAGTTACATAGTGAGGGTGCGGGAGGGGGAGAGTGCGGCATGCGGCAGTTACATAGTGAGGGTGCGGGAGGGGGAGAGTGCGGCATGCGGCAGTTACATAGTTAGGGTGCGGGAGGGGGAGAGTGCGGCATGCGGCAGTTACATAGTGAGGGTGCGGGAGGGGGAGAGTGCGGCATGCGGCAGTTACATAGTGAGGGTGCGGGAGGGGGAGAGTGTGGCATGCGGCAGTTACATAGTGAGGGTGCGGGAGGGGTAGTGTGTGGCATGCGGCAATTACATAGTGAGGGTGCGGGAGGGGGAGAGTGTGGCATGCGGCAGTTACATAGTGAGGGTGCGGGAGGGGGAGAGTGCGGCATGCGGCAGTTACATAGTGAGGGTGCGGGAGGGGGAGAGTGCGGCATGCGGCAGTTACATAGTTAGGGTGCGGGAGGGGGAGAGTGCGGCATGCGGCAGTTACATAGTGAGGGTGCGGGAGGGGTAGTGTGTGGCATGCGGCAATTACATAGTGAGGGTGCGGGAGGGGGAGTGTGTGGCATGCGGCAGTTACATAGTGAGGGTGCGGGAGGGGGAGAGTGTGGCATGCGGCAGTTACATAGTGAGGGTGCGGGAGGGGGAGAGTGTGGCATGCGGCAGTTACATAGTGAGGGTGCGGGAGGGGGAGAGTGTGGCATGCGGCAGTTACATAGTGAGGGTGCGGGAGGGGGAGAGTGTGGCATGCGGCAGTTACATAGTGAGGGTGCGGGAGGGGGAGAGTGCGGCATGCGGCAGTTACATAGTGAGGGTGCGGGAGGGGGAGAGTGCGGCATGCGGCAGTTACATAGTTAGGGTGCGGGAGGGGGAGAGTGCGGCATGCGGCAGTTACATAGTGAGGGTGCGGGAGGGGGAGAGTGCGGCATGCGGCAGTTACATAGTGAGGGTGCGGGAGGGGGAGAGTGCGGCATGCGGCAGTTACATAGTGAGGGTGCGGGAGGGGGAGAGTGCGGCATGCGGCAGTTACATAGTGAGGGTGCGGGAGGGGGAGAGTGTGGCATGCGGCAGTTACATAGTGAGGGTGCGGCAGGGGGAGAGTGTGGCATGCGGCAGTTACATAGTGAGGGTGCGGGAGGGGGAGAGTGCGGCATGCGGCAGTTACATAGTGAGGGTGCGGGAGGGGGAGAGTGCGGCATGCGGCAGTTACATAGTTAGGGTGCGGGAGGGGGAGAGTGCGGGAGGGGGAGAGTGTGGCATGCGGCAGTTACATAGTGAGGGTGCGGGAGGGGGAGAGTGTGGCATGCGGCAGTTACATAGTGAGAGTGCGGGAGGGGGAGAGTGCGGCATGCGGCAGTTACATAGTGAGGGTGCGGGAGGGGGAGAGTGCGGCATGCGGCAGTTACATAGTGAGGGTGCGGGAGGGGGAGAGTGCGGCATGCGGCAGTTACATAGTGAGGGTGCGGGAGGGGGAGAGTGTGGCATGCGGCAGTTACATAGTGAGGGTGCGGGAGGGGGAGAGTGTGGCATGCGGCAGTTACATAGTGAGGGTGCGGGAGGGGGAGAGTGTGGCATGCGGCAGTTACATAGTGAGGGTGCGGGAGGGGGAGAGTGCGGCATGCGGCAGTTACATAGTTAGGGTGCGGGAGGGGGAGAGTGCGGCATGCGGCAGTTACATAGTTAGGGTGCGGGAGGGGGAGAGTGCGGGAGGGGGAGAGTGTGGCATGCGGCAGTTACATAGTGAGGGTGCGGGAGGGGGAGAGTGTGGCATGCGGCAGTTACATAGTGAGGGTGCGGGAGGGGGAGAGTGTGGCATGCGGCAGTTACATAGTGAGGGTGCGGGAGGGGGAGAGTGTGGCATGCGGCAGTTACATAGTGAGGGTGCGGGAGGGGGAGAGTGTGGCATGCGGCAGTTACATAGTGAGGGTGCGGGAGGGGGAGAGTGCGGCATGCGGCAGTTACATAGTTAGGGTGCGGGAGGGGGAGAGTGCGGCATGCGGCAGTTACATAGTTAGGGTGCGGGAGGGGGAGAGTGCGGGAGGGGGAGAGTGTGGCATGCGGCAGTTACATAGTGAGGGTGCGGGAGGGGGAGAGTGTGGCCTGCGACAGTTACATAGTGAGAGTGCGGGAGGGGGAGAGTGCGGCATGCGGCAGTTACATAGTGAGGGTGCGGGAGGGGGAGAGTGCGGCATGCGGCAGTTACATAGTGAGGGTGCGGGAGGGGGAGAGTGCGGCATGCGGCAGTTACATAGTGAGGGTGCGGGAGGGGGAGAGTGTGGCATGCGGCAGTTACATAGTGAGGGTGCGGGAGGGGGAGAGTGTGGCATGCGGCAGTTACATAGTGAGGGTGCGGGAGGGGGAGAGTGCGGCATGCGGCAGTTACATAGTGAGAGATAAGAGTGAGAGCCTGTCTGTTTCCCTTTCTCTCTGTCTACCTGTCTGTCTGTCTGTCTGTCTGTCTGTCTGTCAGTCTGTCTCTCTGTCTGTCTGTCTGTCTTCCCGGGGGAGTGTTCTACCCTCAGTGTTACTGGCCATCCCATTAAGTTCTTTTCACATCATTCTGGTTAGGTTAGGCTTAGGTTAGGCTTAGGTTAGGCTGGGTTAGGTTAGTTAGGTTTGGTTAGGTTTGGTTAGGTTTGGTTTGGTTAGGCTTAGGTTAGGTTAAGTTAGGTTAAGTTGCTGTAGTTGGTGTTGAAAACTAAGTGGATAAAATGTTGTTTTTGTTGTGTAATGTGTGGATATCCATACTTGGTGTTGTGGATATCGTGTTGGGAGCTGTGTGGATATCAGTTGAGACCATACTACCACGATGACATCCACTATGGAGAGAAAAGTCCGTTATACCAAGAGTCCGTTAGATGAGAAACCTCCACGGATTGTCTGGAGAGAGAAGTCCGCTATATGGAGGTTTCACGATATATAGGTTTTTATAGGCTGTGATATGCCGTCGCCAGAGAGAGGAAGGAGGGAGGGAGGGAGGGAGGGAGGGAGGGAGGGAGGGAGGGAAGGAGGATGGGAGGGAGGGAAGGAGGGAGGGAGGGAGGGAGGGAGCGAGGGAGGGAGGCGTCTGGCTTCGTGCCAATAACTTCCTCTCTGAGTGTCACTCCATATGTCAGGACACCCATGGCTCTAAACCCTATACATGTATCATAGGAAGCCAACACTAACCTACTTCTACGATCTTCTTCTTCTTCTTCTCTTTCATCTTCTTCTCTTTCTTCTTCTTCTCTTTCTTCTCCTTCTTCTTCTTCTTCTTCTCCCTTACTTCCGGTCTAGTCCATCCCATAACGCCCCTTGATCCATTCTAAAACGTCTTCCCTAATACTCTCTTCATTCCCTTCCTTACCCTCTTCCTGCCCTTCCTTACCCTCTTCTTGTCCTTCCTTCCCCTCTTCCTTACCCTCTTCCTGCCCGTCCTTATCCTCTTCCTGCCCTTCCTTACCCTCTTCTTGTCCTTCCTTCCCCTCTTCCTTACCCTCTTCCTGCCCGTCCTTACCCTCTTCCTGCCCTTCCTTACCCTCTTCCTTAGCCCTTCTCACACCCGCTACAGCCTACAGGAGGATTAACACACCCTTGGGAAGCCGTTCGAGGACTTACGTTATAGAATTCACATATACAAATAGATGACTGAAACCTACACTTAAGACAGTTCCTGACATCTATACTTCACACACTGAAATGGATAGAGTTTTTAAGGCACCATTTACTAAGTCGGTGTCAATCCCCCAACAAAATATAAGAGTAAAATAATGATACAACGAATTTTATTATTTAGGTCCGTTTTTACATGTTTTCTGTAGATTATTTGTTACGTTAGAGTGGACGACAAAATGGCGACCACGACACAGAAGTATAAACTCGTGTATCGTCGTGACGTTCAACACAACAACGTCTGTGTGTCCGGTGAAGTGCACGAGGAGGAGGGGAGGGGGTGGGGGGGCAGACTGAGACGCTACCATGACTATTTGTATCTCGAGGAACTAAAGCTGGGTGAGAGAGAGAGAGAGAGAGAGAGAGAGAGAGAGAGAGAGAGAGAGAGAGAGAGAGAGAGAGAGAGAGAGAGAGAATACAAGAAAGATAATCTACACGAAGAGAGAGAGAGAGAGATTCCAATCACACACACACACACACTATGCCAGCTACGGTATAAAACTAGCATAACACTTCTGGTCTAGACAGGAAATCCAATTTTTTTACACCTCCTGTCTTCAACCTAGACAGATGTGTACAGCCAGCTGTTGTCTGAACATGTTGGTAATTTACTCTGTGCTGTGGCTTTGTTCCTCTCAAAGGCAATATTTTACGAGTTCGTATTTTTTGCTTAAAATATAAAGCAGTTGATGTTAGTTTATTTTCATCATCCGGTATTTGGCCTTTCTGTATATTTGAAACTGTCTGACAATTGGTATATACATTTTTGAGTTGTTTGTCAATCAGAGGAAGGACGGGTGGAGTCCCACTATTCTGTCACCTACAATAGTTTTACAGATGGTTAGATAGCTCGTGGTATTTGATCAATAAACTCGCATCTGTAATAATGAGGATGGAGACTATTCTCAACACCTTCTATAAATGAGTAAGTTATTTTACTCATTTTTGGGTAATGTTCACACGACAATTGTACCAACAAATATTTACTGTATATCTATTACTTTGTGATTTAGTGTTTCCTGGGTAATGTTTTTGTTGGCAGCAGGAAGTAGTTCACTAGGTCTTCAGGAGGTCTTCTTTTGTAGGTCTTCTGAAGAAGACCTCCTGAAGAAGACCTCCTGAAGAAGACCTACTGAAGGAGACCTACTGAAGATGACCTCCTGAAGATGACCTTCTGAAGATAACCTCTTGAAGAGGACCTCCTGAAGAAGACCAACCGAATAGGACCTCCTGAAGAAGACCTCCTGTAGAAGGCCAACTGACGACCTTCTGAGCTACTTAGAACATAAGAACATAAGAAAATAAGGAGTCTGCAATAGGCCGGTTGGCCTATGCATGGCAGTTCCTGTCGAGAGTTACTACCACTCTCTATCATCCATGAATCTATCTAGCCTCCTTTTGAAATTTCCAGAGTTCCCGCACTTACTACAAAGCTGCAAAGCTTGTTCCACTCGTCCACCACCCTATTTGTGAACCAGTTTCTTCCTATCTCCCTCCTAAACCTAAACTTATCCAACTTGAATCCGTTGCTCCGAGTCCTATCCTGCTCGGATATTATAAGAACTTTATCTATATCCCCTTTATTGATTCCTTTCACCCACTTAAATACTTCTATCATATCCCCCTGCACTCTTCGTCTTTCTAGGGAATGCAAGTTAAGTTTCTTTAACCTATCTTGATATGGAAGGTTTCTAAGTCCCGGAATCATTTTTGTCACTCTTCGCTGCACTGACTCTAGTGAATTTATATCCATTCTATAATAAGGGCACCAGAACTGAACCGCATAATCGAGGTGCGGCCTAACTAGCGCAAGATATAGTTGCAATAAGACCTCTGCACTCTTGTTACTTACACTTCTAGATATAAAACCCAATACTCTGTTTGCATTATTTCGAACATTAACGCACTGTTTTCTAGGCCGTAGGTCCGGGCTTACAAGTACCCCTAGGTCTCTTTCACAAGTCGAACTCTCTAGGTTGATGATGTTAAGGCTGTATACATTATCAGTATTTGTTCTTCCAATATTAAGTACACTGCACTTACTGGTGTTGAATTTCATTTGCCATTTTTCAGACCACCCCTGCAGTATATTTAGATCCTCCTGTAATGCATTTGCATCCTGCCCTGAATTCATCTGCCGCCCTATTTTGGTGTCATCCGTAAACTTGCTTACGTCACTGCTGATTCCAGTACCTAGATCGTTTATGTAGATTATGAACAAGAGTAGGCCTTGTACTGACCCCTGGGGAACCCCACTGGTTACACGGCCCCACTCAGATTTAACATCATCTACGCTGGCCCTCTGCCTTCTATCGGTGAGCCATGATTTTTTCCAATTTAAAACTTTCCCCTCGATACCATGAGCCTTAATTTTTCTCAGAAGCCTCTGATGCGGTACTCTGTCAAATGCTTTGCTAAATTCTAAGTAAATAACATCGTAATTTTTATCATTATCTACTACCTCGAAGACTTTCCTAAAAAACGTCAGCAGATTTGTCAGACAAGATTTTCCCTTCGTAAACCCATGTTGAGAGTGTTAGGTTCTGAATAATAAGTTCTATATACAGGAGAGAACACAAACACCTGTATAGTTTTGTAGGTTCGGTTTACTGGATAAGAGTATGTACACAGAGGGAAGCAGCACTCTCCCCGGCTAAGCTCCTTTGTCAACTGCTATAGGCGACGTATGGCAAGTGATACATTAGCAGCTTCCATACGTCGCCAGGCACATTAATTAAGCATGTGGGATATGGTAATAACATTGCCACACGCTGCCAGCTAGGCTGAATAAATAATACATAAATGGAGCACATACATAATATACATACATGATATATAATCCAGCATACATAATATACATACACCTCCCTCCCCCCTATACGCTCTTAGCAAAGTCTTGAGCGGACCTTTTCTTTTGGATCCGTTCTGAGCGTCGAGGGACTTCATCACTGGGAAGGGTATGGGACTCAACACTGGTGGCGGGGCCAGCAGAAGGCATTGTTACGGGTCGGAGAAAACGGCGGTTCCTCCACCACACACGACCACTGGGTAACCGCACCTGGTAGTCCCGTGACCTGCCGAGACCCATAACTACGCCTACTTTGTCCCAACGTAGGGAGGTCGGGTCCTGAACACGGACTTGGGTGCCGACACTCAACCTGGGGAGAGAACGGGCGTGGTCATTGTAGCGGGCGACGACGTCCTGAACACGTTCGGCGGCTCGGCGATCACAATCCTCTGTCTTGGCCTGCCACTCCTTGGAGAAGGATTGAGGGTGAGCAGGGACACAAGAACGAAGGGGGCGTCCATACAAAACCTGGGCAGGGGAGCGTCCGGTGTAGTTAGGTGTGTTGCGGAGTTCAAGAAGACCCCTGTCGAAGGCCTCGCAGTCAATGTTCCCAGAAGGGGCCACCTTAAGGATGAGGTGCTTCAGGGATTTGACAGCAGCCTCAGCGTGGCCGTTGGACTGCGGGTAATGGGGCGATGACAACACATGCCGGACTCCCCATCGGTCGAAGAACACAGCAAAGTCCCGGCTTGTGAACTGAGGCCCTCCGTCGGTTCGCAGGCGTACAGGAACGCCCACGTCACGGAAGTAGTGGCGGAACTTGCTGATGGTGGCGGCAGACGTCGTGTCATTACCGCACTTGATGACAACCGGCCAACCAGAGAGACGGTCGACGATAACGAGGAAGGACTTTCCTGACACACAGAAGAAGTCGGCCGACACAGACTCAAAGGGGCGGGTGGGGTTGTCGTCACTCATAAAGGGTTCCTGCTGCTGGCTGGGTTGTAATACTTGGCAGGGCTCACACGCACGGACAACATTGGAGATGTCGGAGTTGATGCCGGGCCAGAACACAGTCTGTCGTGCACGTCGTTTGGTGGCCTCAGCTCCACGGTGACTGTCGTGAAGGCGGGCCAAGGCGTGGGGACGTGATGCAGCAGGGACAACTACACGTGCTCCGTACAGAACAAGGTCTCCGTCGCAGTAGAGTTCATCGCGGAGTTTCCAATACGGGAGCAGGGTGTTGTGAAGATCGTAGCGGTTGCTAGGAAATCCATTCCTCACACACTCGACGAGTCGGACATAGGAAGGGTCATCTCGGGCCGCTGTTCGAAGGTCCTCCATTGCCTTGTCGTCATCTGGTGACAGGTCCGAACGAAGCGATTGGACGGCATGGAGAGTGACCACAGTCCTGACGGAAAGAGCGAGGTCGGCGTCGAGTACATGGTCTTCTGGGGTAGGGCGGCTGACAGGAGAGCGGGATAAGGCATCAGGGATGCAGAGCTCCTTACCAGCACGCCACACTGCAGTGAAGATGTACGCCGAGAGTTTCTCTTTCAGACGCTGGAGGCGAGGGTTCTCAACGGCGTCTAGCGTGTAGTGGTTGAGGATCGGGACAAGCGGGCGATGGTCGGTCACTAGGTGAAAGTGTTGCAGGCCTATGAGGTAAAACCTGCACTTGGACATCGCCCAAACCACAGCCAACAGCTCCAACTCAATAGTGGCGTAGCGCGTCTCAGTGTCAGAGAGGAAACGCGAGCCACACTGGACGAGCCGGAACTGCCCTCCACCATGATCCTGCAGTAGGGCGTATCCCACGCCATACAAGCGTGAGGCATCTGTCTGCAGAACTGTCGGCAAGGCTGGGTCAAACGTGGCGAGGACAGGTGGACGAGACAGGGCCTGTTTCACTTGCTGGAAGGCCTTGTCGTGGTCGGGGGTCCACAGGAATGTCCTCTTGGGGCTCATCAGGGGGCGAAGTGGTTGAGCAGCTGCGGAGATGTCCGACGAAAACTCTGCTAACTGGTTGACGAGACCGATGAAGGACCTCAAGTCGGTCAGGTTAGCAGGGGTGGGAAAATCCGTAATGGCGCGGACCTTTTCCGGGTCAGCTGCGATACCATTCCCTGAGAGGGTGTACCCACAAAAGTCAACTGAAGAGCTGGCCAGAACAAACTTGTCGGCATTTAGGGTAATGCCGTGCTTCCGGCACCTGTTGAGTACCTCGTAGATACGGCAGAGGTGATCCATATAATCCTCGTCGTACACGAGTATGTCGTCGACCACTTTCACGCAGTTTGCCAGACCTTGTAGAGCCATATCACCTCGAAGACAGAAAGCGTCTCCTGTAGCGGCGAATCCCATGGGGCCACGGCAATAACTGTAACGTCCATGCGGGGTGATGAACGTTGTGAGTGGTCGGTCTTCTTCGGCAAGCTCTATCTGCCAGTATCCACACAGGGCGTCCATCGTCGTGAAGAAGCGCGCCTTCGGGTTCACGCTGCGTATGGCTGCAAAGGGCGTGGGAGAAGGGTGCGCAGGACGAGACACCTGGTTGTTGAGCTTGGAAAGGTCAGTGGTGATCCGAACACCACCTTTAGGTTTTGCGACGACAACCATCGGGTGACACCATGGAGACGGGTCATCGCCGGTCGGTACTATAATTTCTTGGGCGACCATGGAGTCCAGCTCGTTTTTGACAGCCTCGCGGAAGGCCAGGGGAACCAGTCGAGGGGTGTAAATAGCGAATGGCTTCGCGTCGTCCCTCAGGTGGATCCTCATGGGGGGACCTGCCATCTTCTTGAGAGGCTTGGATTCCAGAGCGGACTTGGTCACCAGAACGTCGCTGAATTCCTTCAGGAAGTACTTCCGAGCATCCGAAGGAGAGGTGTCACTGGCAAGAGGCAGGGGTAGGGCGGCAGCAGGGTCGTTGCTGCTCCCTTTTTGCACCCTGTTGGCGTGTTTTACCTCAAGAATAGGTTTGGGGAAGTCCTGGGAGATGATGGCCAACTCCTGACAATGTCTGTAGGACAGCAAAGGAGTCTGGACACCGTTATGCACATCAATCCAGGCTTGACACGACCTGTTGCCAAAGGTGACTTGTGCTTGGAGTGAACCCAGGGCCGGGGTCATCTGTGAACCATCTGCCATAAAGCGGAGATCCTTGGGGGGCGGTCCTAGATCACTTGGAGAGAGCCCCAAGCATTGCAAATGCTGGGGACCGATGACTGTAGCATCAGCGCCGGTGTCGGGCAACATCTGAAGACGGGATGACACACAGCCGTAGGTCACAATGACACTGATATACTGAGGGACTTTGGTCCTGGGACGCTGGGGGGAGCACACATTCCTAATGTGGCTCGAGCGTTGTCAAGAGTCGTCGTACCTCTGATTGGAAGACTGTGGGCGGCCCTCTCTGGTGGAGGGGGGCTGAAGCTTCCGCCGACGCGGTCCCTTGGGTATGTTGGAAGGGCAACACTTGTCATAGTGGCCCAGACGACCACACACATTGCACTGGACGCGTTTGGCTGGGCACCGTACTGTGAGTGACCAGTGGCCCTTACGGTCACAACTGTTGCAGGTAGACTGAGCAGCTGGACACACCTGTGTTCCGTGCTGCTTACCACAGTTGTTGCAAAATAAACCGGGCGTGGACGTGGTGGGCGAAGGCGTAGGAACAGACTTCTTGTCCTTCTTGTACCGGGACACAGCGCGTACAGCTGTAGGGGGAGCGCGGATGGCAGAGGTGGCACACCTGGCAGCCTCATAGGAGCGACATATCGTCGACACATCCTTAAGAGAAGAGGAAGAGTCGAGGGAGGTGAGGCGTTGGACAAGTTCCTCGTCCTTAACACCCATCAGGATCACCTGCTTCAACTGGGTCTCCTCGCACTGCTGGTGGTGGCCTGGACATATATCTACCTCTTCCGAGGCTCTCTTAAGACGCACGTAAAAGGCATCAAAAGACTCACCCTCCAACTGTCTGCAGCTAAACAATTCCCTCCTGCGCAGAGCTTCATTCTGCTGTCCTTTGATGTGCCGTTGTAGAACGTCCAGTACCTCCTCTACAGACAGCAAAGAGGTTGGGGGTACCTGCAACGTATGTTCCAAGACACGCTGAATTTCCAAGGACAGGCACATACGCAGCTGGATGAGTTGTTTAGGCTGTGACAAACTCTGGAGATCCACCATTGTAGAATAATCAGTCCACCGTCGCCGCCATTCACGAAAAGTCTGGAAAGTCTCATCAGGCTTCAAGATGGGCGGCGTTTGAGCTGCTGCTTTAGGTGGGGCTGGGGGGCGTGAAGGAAGCATGGATGAGGTATCTGAACCAGTCAGTACCGAGGCAGTGTTAGAGCCAGGGGCTTGGTTAACAGTGAGGCGAGATATCAAGGCTTCAAACCGTTCACTGTCTTCCAATCTCCGTTGGTTGTCTCGTTCTGCCTCTGCTTGCCTTCTGTGCTCATCCGCCAAACGTCTGTGGGCTTCATCCTCGCGTTTCTCATCTCTCATAAACTTCAGTAAAGCAATTATCTCTGGAGACAACGCTGAATATTGAGGTGAGGGACTGCGCGATGTGGGGGCTGGAGCGTCGTGGCCGGCCTGGTCATCCATCTCTGCGGGGCTATCACCCGTCTGAGTCATCCAGACGCTGGGTCCACGGCTACGTAAGGCGTGAGACATAACTACTTCCTCTGTGTACTATGTCTTAAATCAGTGTTGACCGGTCAGCCCGTCGTATCAACAAGATTTCAGACAAAAAATTAATTAAATACACAGATAAGTAGGTCATATATATAAAATATATATAAGGAAGCCGCGCGGTCAGCGAGTGTTAGTACATGTATGTGTGTGAGTGAGTGTGTGTCCCGGGCCGGCAAAGCGTCTCGCCCCAGCTGTGAGGGGGGGTGGAGGCGGCGCTGTGAGGGGGGGAAAGGGAGAAGCGCAGCGACTCCCAGTCAGTCCAGTTACCCTCAGAACGCGGTCAGAGACGGGTGCACTGAACTCTACTCCTTACAAATGCCCAGAACGTGCCGTATACCTTGGGAATCCTTTAGAACAAGGTCACACATGAATGGCACGAACACACAATGCACTAAACACTTCACAGAAAATCACTGTCACTGACACTGCTCAAAGTTGCTGAAATTCTTCGAGGAGAGGTGATGCACGGGAGTTGACCCAAGCGAGAGGAGGAGTCCATCCGGCTTTCCACAAAGTTTGCGCTATCACCCGTAATTATCCAGTAAGATCGGATCACTGCGCCATGTTAGGTTCTGAATAATAAGTTCTATATACAGGAGAGAACACAAACACCTGTATAGTTTTATAGGTTCGGTTTACTGGATAAGAGTATGTACACAGAGGGAAGCAGCACTCTCCCCGGCTAAGCTCCTTTGTCAACTGCTATAGGCGACGTATGGCAAGTGATACATTAGCAGCTTCCATACGTCGCCAGGCACATTAATTAAGCATGTGGGATATGGTAATAACATTGCCACACGCTGCCAGCTAGGCTGAATAAATAATACATAAATGGAGCACATACATAATATACATACATGATATATAATCCAGCATACATAATATACATACAGAGAGTAGTAGATTAGTTTGCTTTTCTCTAGATGCGATCGGATGCTATCTGCTATAATTGATTCAAGAAATTTCCCCACTACTGACGTCAAACTGATCGGCCGGTAATTTGACGCCGATGCTCTGTCTCCCTTTTTGAATATGGGTACTACATTTGCCTGTTTCCACAAGTCTGGCACAACTCCCTTGTCTAATGACTTTGTAAATAAGTTAACGAGGGGTCCGCTAATCTGTTCCCTACACTCTTTCAAGACTCGAGGGAAAATTTCATCAGGCGCTGGGGATTTTGTCTTCTTTAGTTTATTTATCTTCTTAAGAACATCCTCTTTTCTGATAGTGATATTCTTTAATTTCTCTTCTTCCTTTCCCTTAAATATCAGTTCCACCTCTGGAATTTCATCGCAAATTTCTTCTGTGAAAACTGATAAGAAGTAGCTGTTCAATGCTTTGCATTTTTCTTCACTGCCATTTATCACTTCTCCCCTCCCTGACTTTAAAGGCCCAACTTTGTCCTGGAAAAATCTCTTGGGATTCGCCTTGGATTCTCTTGCTATTTTGATTTCATAGTCTCTCTTTGCTTTCCTTACATTTTTCTTAACATTCCTAGATAGTTCATTATACCTATTTCTGAGCTGCTCCTCCCCTCCCTTTTTCTTATATATTCCTTTCTTTATTCCTATGTCATGTTTAAGTTTTCTGGTCATCCACCTTGGCTCATTCTTATTTGACCTAATTTTTCTGTATGGTATATTTTGTTCTTGTGCTTTATGTAGTATACGAGTGACTATATTATCGTCATGATCAATTGTTGTGTCATCTATGACCTCACCCCTTCCTGCTGGGGACTGACGTGACTGTCCCCAGGTGACCTCACCTAGGTACCTTCTTAACCCCTGATAATCCGCCAACCGAAAGTTTGGGACTCTGACCATATTGTCATTGTTTTTTTGTTTCCCAATTTAGGGTAAACCTTATTTCTCTGTGATCACTGTTACCTAGTTCTTCCCCTACTGTGATATCTCTGATAATATTTTCTTTATTTGTTAATACTAGGTCTAATATATTGTCACCTCTAGTAGGTTCTGTAATTAGTTGTTACAAAAATTTTCCTGTACTGCGTCTAGGAAGTCTTCAGATTCATAGTCGCCAACAATGTTGTCCCAGTCAATATTTCTAGGAAACACTAAAATCACAAAGGATGAACAGGCTTTGTGTGAAATATAACAGAGTCTAGAACTGCTTTTAGTGTCCTTGTGGCCTAGCCGGTAAGCGTTCCCTAGTCACCCAGTAGGTCGAGGGTTCGATTCCTTGCTGGTGAGGTCGTTGATTATATGTTCAAAGTCCGCGTGTTAAATGGACTAAAAATGAAGTATATATATATATATATATATTTCACAGCCTTTTTTAACCAGTTTTACTCTTCACATAAACGATTTTAATACGAATGTTTCAGCTGATGAAAATACTAAGTTTTATTAGGAAACTCGATTTTTTTTACATAGTCTCCCCTCCAAAGAAAATGACATACACTACTTCTCTCACCAATAATAAATTTCAATATTATCATATATGTTTTATACAATGAACAATAAATTATGTAACTTAACGTTCGTGGCAAAAAAAAAAAGAAGATAAATATGACTGGTAGAATAAAAAAGAATCAGAGATTTCAATTTGATACGATACATTCCTTAATTCATACTAGGAATAATTTCACTAAAAGTTATATTGGATGGTTTTTACCTTTGAATGGACTTTTATTTTTGTTCACTTGTCTCAATAACCTGTGAAGTATCTGAGTTGTAGCTGTCAGGGTTTTAACTGACTTCATCACAGAGCAGACACAACATTACGTAAACTTCTTGAGCCAATTTAAGAAGCATCATAATTATATCACTTTTCGGTGCTACTACAGCGTGCGGTGAGCGAGATATTTAGGTTAGGTTAGGTTAGACTAAAGGTATCATTGTACACCTCATGTTACAGTAGCACCAACTTTTCTATGTTAAAATACCCAAATAAACATTACTAAGTCACAGAGTTACTTTAATACTTAAGTAAACATTTCTTTCTAAGCTAGACGTAAAACTTCAGTAAATAATTTCTGCTGTTGTTGTTTTAATACTCTTAACCACAGACGGTACACCAGTAAGGAAGATATTCACGGGGACAACTGGGCGACACAACACTTACCACGAGGCAAAACACGGTCTGTAAAACCAAACCTAACCTAACCAACATGACTAGGGCTGTTAGCCTCACAATACTTGTCTTATTGCATGAGACTTTCAACCTTCGGGTCTTACTACAACACCGTAATTCATCGTCGTCATTGTTTCTACTTTAAATTGTTCCTCTCTCTCTCTCTCTCTCCTGTACAAGACTCGTTAATTTTGCTTTCATATTGCGGTAATACTGATGGTAGTGGTAATAGTTATGTCTTGTTGCGGTAATACTGATGGTAGTGGTAATAGTTATGTCTTGTTGCGGTAATGGTAGCGGTAATAGTTATGTCTTGTTGCGGTAATACTGATGGTAGTGGTAATAGTTGTGTCTTGTTGCGGTAATACTGATGGTAGTGGTAATAGTTATGTCTTGTTGCGGTAATACTGATGATGGTGGTAATAATTATGTCTTGTAGTGGTAATAGTTATGTCTTGTTGCGGTAATAATGATGGTAGTGGTAATAGTTATGTCTTGTTGCGGTAATACTGATGGTAGTGGTAATAGTTATGTCTTATTGCGGTAATACTGATGGTAGTGGTAATAGTTGTGTCTTGTTGCGGTAATACTGATGGTAGTGGTAATAGTTGTGTCTTGTTGCGGTAATACTGATGGTAGTGGTAATAGTTGTGTCTTGTTGTGGTAATACTGATGGTAGTGGTAATAGTTGTGTCTTGTTGTGGTAATACTGATGGTAGTGGTAATTGTTATGTCTTGCTGCGGTAATACTGATGGTAGTGGTAATAGTTATGTCTTGTTGCGGTAATACTGATGGTAGTGGTAATAGTTATGTCTTGTTGCGGTAATACTGATGGTAGTGGTAATAGTTATGTCTTGTTGTGGTAATACTGATGGTAGTGGTAATAGTTGTGTCTTGTTGCGGTAATACTGATGGTAGTGGTAATAGTTATGTCTTGTTGTGGTAATACTGATGGTAGTGGTAATAGTTGTGTCTTGTTGCGGTAATACTGATGGTAGTGGTAATAGTTGTGTCTTGTTGTGGTAATACTGATGGTAGTGGTAATAGTTGTGTCTTGTTGCGGTAATACTGATGGTAGTGGTAATAATTATGTCTTGTTGCGGTAATACTGATGGTAGTGGTAATAGTTATGTCTTGTTGCGGTAATACTGATGGTAGTGGTAATAGTTATGTCTTGTTGTGGTAATACTGATGGTAGTGGTAATAGTTATGTCTTGTTGTGGTAATACTGATGGTAGTGGTAATAGTTATGTCTTGTTGTGGTAATACTGATGGTAGTGGCAGCAGGGAACCTGCAAGTTTGTGCTGGCCACCAGGCTGGAGGGGAAGCTGCCATTCACGCCATGAGAACGATATTTGAGCAGCGTGATTGTGAGGCCGTTCTTCTGGTTGACGCTTCAAACGCATTCAACATACTTAACCGCAAGGCCGCACTGCACAACATCAAGATCAAGTGTCCAAGCATTGCAATGTATGTTGAAAACTCCTATAGGAATCCACCAGACCTCTATATAGTAAACAACTAGGCTCTAATAGGTGATACCATCATACAGTCAACCGAGGGAACAAGGCAGGGGGACCGTGTTGCACTGGCAATGTACGCAATAGGCCTATCAGTGCTCCAACACACAATAAAATTTGAAACAACTGAGGTCAAACAAGTGGCGTACGCTGATGACTTAACAGGAGCAGGAAAAGTGGAGGACATCAAAAAGTGGTGGGACCTGGCAACATCGCAAGGCCCACACATAGGGTACCACCCAAACGCCAGCAAGTCCTTCTTCATTGTGAAGCTAGAACATTATGAGCGGGCAATGGAGGTGTTTGGCGGAAATGAGGTCAAAATAACAAAGGATGGCCAAAGACACCTAGGCGCAGTAATCGGTACGACTGACTTCAAGACCGAGTACGTAGCGGGAAAGGTGAATGAGTAGGTTAGTGAAATCCAAGCTCTGTCTGAGATTGCTAACACAGAGCCACATGCGGCTTTTGCGGCATTCACTCATGGAGTCAAGCATCGCTGGAACTACCTGATGAGCACTATCCCTGATATTGGTCCCCTCCTCCACCCTCTCGAAGAAGCTATCAGCTTCAATTTTATTCCCAAATTAGTGAAACACCCTGACTTAATCCCAGCAGAAGGATCACTCCTTGCACTACCACCGAGACTGGGAGGTATGGGGTTGACCAATCCAGAGGAGATTGCTGCCACCGAACATCAAAACTCAGTTAAGCTCACGGCAGCCCTCACGGACCACATAATAGCTCAGAACGCAACAGGGGAGATGAACACCAGTGAAGTAAACAAGATTCGAAGGTCCATTATGACAGAACGACAGCACAGGCAAAGTGATAAGCTGCAGCAACTGTTGTTGCAAGTACCAGAGAATTAAAAAAAAAAGTAGCTATAGCGCAGGAGGTGGGCGCCTCGAACTGATTAACTATGTTAACAATAAAGGCATATGGTTTCAGTCTCAATAAACAAGAATTTACAGATGCCAATGCTCTAAGGTACAGTAGGCCAGTGGAAAGTTTGCCATCCCAATGCGTGTGTGGCTCTTCCTGTGACGTCGATCACGCCATGGTGTGCAAGAAAGGGGGCTTCATATGCATGAGGCATGACGAAGTAAGGGATCTCACAGCAAATATGTTGAAGGAAATCTGCCGTGATATCATGGTAGAACCGACCCTCCTTCAATAGGATGGTGAGATCTTCCAACATAGGACTTCAAACACATCCAACGAAGCCCGTGTTGACGTCAGTGCTCAAGGATTCTGGACGCGGGGACATCGAGCCTTCTTCGACATCAAGATTTTTTATCCCATGGCCGCATGTCACCGTAACTTAGCTCTCGATGCTGCACACAGGAGGAACGAGAACGACAAGGAAAGGGCATACAGGTAGAGAATTCAGAACGTTGATCAAGGCAGCTTCACTCCTCTAGCGTTCACAGCCTCTGGTGGGATGGGACCAAGTGCAAGATGTTTCTACGCCAGACTCGCGGAGGTGATCTCTGAACAGAAGCAGCAGCCCAGAAGTTATGTTACAGCCTGGATGCGATGTCGACTGTCCTTCTCTCTCCTTCGGTCAGCTTTGCTCTGCCTCAGGGGAACGAAAGCTTCGGCCCCAAAGCCGACAACAGCTGCAGATATTGACGATGAGGCTACAGTCACTGAATGCCGCATAGATCTGCAGCTCAACTAATTCAACACAGCAAGGATAGCTACTTATGTATTAGGATATATGCTGATAACCACCAGCGAAGGTGTGGCTATTGGGGGAGGCTGGAG
The DNA here is from genome assembly GCA_958450375.1 of Homarus gammarus. NCBI lineage: Eukaryota > Metazoa > Arthropoda > Malacostraca > Decapoda > Nephropidae > Homarus > Homarus gammarus. The sequence goes on along the minus strand of CAUDMG010003564.1, from coordinate 502,852 downwards.
GCCACGTTTAAAAAAAAAATACGGATGGTATTGGGAATAGCTATGTCTTGTTGCGGTACTACTGATGGTAGTGGTAATAGTTGTGTTTGTTGTGGTAATACTGATGGTAATGGTAATAGTTATGTCTTGTTGCGGTAATGCTGATGGTAGTGGTAATAGTTGTGTTTGTTGTGGTAATACTGATGTTAGGGGTAATGGACCAGTTGACGGTTCTGGGTAAACACAAGAAATACACTCTACCACGTTCGTAGAGTGATACGGTATATATATTGTTTAAAGTCCTGCTATAATAGTAGAGATAAGTTTATTTCTCTAGAAACAGGGCCGCCATTTGCAATGACGACACTAGTTTCAAACACCGTTGGGCTGCAGCCGTAGGTAGTAGAAAGGATGGCCTCTTCAGACCCCAAATGACACGTTCAGGTAAGTTTTAAGGGCGTTTTTGTATGGTCTAATTCATGAAGAAATGTGCCATGAAGATCAGCTTCAAACATAGGTTGGATGGGCATATGATAGAGAGGGGTTGGGTGTAAATGGGACTGCCAAGTGTGGGTCGCTGCAGTTTCCTCCATTCTTATGTTCTTTTGGACATAAAAATGTACTCTTACCTGGTAGACTTGTTCTTCTTTTTTTTTTGGTGCATTTACAGAGTATATCAGTACTAGATGGAAATACGAGTAAATTTAGAAGTGATGACATTGTCTGGACTTCGTTTTGAGAATGTCTGATGCTAGGGAAACATGACAACATAGTGCTGTTATTGTTTTGATGATTCACTAATGAACCACTGGGATATATCATCATTTATATTAATTAATGGGTAAAATTTGTCTTTGACATAAGTATTTTGATGTTTAGATTCGAGAGTCAGTCTATAGGGGGTAAATTTTACGTTTTGGTCATCCCTGTACTTAGACATGCAGACTATGTTTTTTCCCGAAGGTTTGCGATGTGTTATGGACGATTTAGACCTTCATTTCTATCAGAAATCATTAGTTTTGAGTTGCTACCTCCCCCCCCCCCCTCTTACCGATGTAAGTTAAGGTAACCTTATAACTCATTATACCCTAACCTAACCCAACCTAAAATAACCTAACCTAACCTAACCTAAAATAACCTAACCTAACCTAAAATAACCTAACCTAACCTATGACCTGTATTTTCTATGCGATCGAAAAATGTTTTGTGACAGAAATCCCGTAGAGGTAACGTGTCTTATTGTTTAAAGTACTTAATACCATAGATAGAATTTTAAGGTTCCCAGATGACCAAAACCAAAATACCAATATTGTCTGGGATGTTTATACTATGAAATTTGTGCTTAGTTATATTTATACTGTATATTCAAAATAGTATTACTGTGTTGCATAATAAATTATCAAATAATATTTATTTACAGAGCTGATCAGTCGAGAAGGTCGGACATACAGCTGCTGCCTCCCGCTGGGAAGGTCACCCCAACCAGTGACGTCACAACCAATCACAGAGCATTTCGCAGTCACGTGACTTCTTAGCAACTTTAACTCTTTATTTTTAACCTTTTTGGCACAATTTATTTTAAAATATCATTACCATAGTGAATTTAAGCCTTTTCTTTACCCATTGACCTGCCATCTTACGAAAAAATTCCGACCGTCAACTCGTCCATTTCATTCCAGACTAGAGTAAAGAATTTCAGTAAAGTTATTAGTTTAGTTAAATACACATATAATGTGTACATGTATATTATCAGTCAAGTTATTACCATCACTTAAATACATAATACATAATATACATATACCACCAAGGGATAATATAACAGCATCAATACACCGATTGTAAGCCAACATCACGTGCATTCGTTATCTTTTTTTTTTTTTTTTTTTTTTTTTTATTGGGCACTCCCTACATCATTGTGTAAGGTGAAGCGCAGAAGCGTTTACAGCGCCCAACAGGGAAGCATGCTAAGTTCATGCTTGCCTTTATGTCTCACGAGTTAAGGGCGTAGAAGCCTGAAGAGTCAAGGGCGTAGAAGCCTGAAGAGTCAGTGGTTTATGTCATCAAGTTATTGGAAGCTCCAACAACTTGTCCCTCAATACGAATTCGCAACTTTCTACTAACAACAAGTACCTACTTTACTGCTAGGTGAACAGGGACTAATGGGGGCTAGGAAGTAGGTCCAAACAACTTCCACCGGCCCGGGAGTTGAACCCGTGACATCTCGCTTGTGAGGCAAGAACGGTACGGCTTCTACCACCGATCCCCCCCACATTCGTTATCTGTCTCTCTCTCTCTCAACCAATAGCTGACCTTTTCACCTGGGTAACCCCCCCCCCCCCCTCCCTTCCCCTCCCTCCACCTGGCAGTCTGTGTGTCGCTAGGGTTGCCTGTCGTCCGCCCTCACACACACATGTACCCCACGATATTTGTTTTACGGCCGAGACAGAATATATTCATACCTGCCATGTACGCTTTCCTATTGGAACGAGAGCGGTGTGGTGGCCGCGATACTTGACCAGGCGCCCAAAAATCTGATTCGCATTGAGTTAAATAATTCTTGTGACAGGTGTGTTAATCCAGGTAAACACAATTAGCTGTGGTGTGTCACTTGTTGTGTTGGGTATTGCGAGTGTTTGTTAAGGTTAAAACAGCTGATGTGATGTGTTTGAGGAGGTGGTCTGGGTGAGCTTGTGTTTCTGTGTTGAAGTGTAACATTAAATTCTGAGGTTTTATACATACAGAGAGAGAGAGAGAGAGAGAGAGAGAGAGAGAGAGAGAGAGAGAGAGAGAGAGAGAGAGAGAGAGAGGACAAACGCAGAGTAATACACAGACAGAAAACAAACACACAAACTACTTCTGGGCCATAATGGTCATTAAGAACATAAGAATGGAGGAAACTGCAGCGGGCCTATTGTCCCAAACTGGGCAGTCCCATTTACACCCAACCCCTATTGCTCATATATCCATCCAACCTATGTTTGAAGCTATCCAGAGTATTCGAGTTAATGAAGATATTGGTAACTTGTTCCACTCATCCACTACTCTATTTCCAAACCAATGTTTACCTATTTCGCGCCTAAATCTAAATTTGTCTAATTTAAAACAATAATTACGAGTTCGCTCCTGGATGGATAGTTTGAGTACCTTTGTAATGTCCCCTTTCTTCAGCTCTGACTTCCATTTATACACCTCTATCATGACGCGCCTCGCTCTACGTCTCTCGAGGGAGTGCAAATTAAGATGCTGTAACATGTCTCTGTACTCAAGGTTCCTAATGCCCGGGATTAGTCTTGTTATTCTCCTCTGAATTCTTTCCAAGGATTCTATATCCATTCTGTAATACGGTGACCGGAATTGAACTCCGTAATCCAAGTGAGGTCTCACAAGCACAAGATATAGTTATAGGATGACCTCGCTAGTCTTGTAACTGACACTCCTTTGTATAAGCCCAAGTACTTTATTAGCCTTGTTTCGAGCAAATACACTTATCATTACCCCCAAATCTTTCTCGCAGTCGGATTTCAAAATAACATCGTTGTTCATCTGGTATCTGGTTTCCCTGTTTACATCTCCCTGTTTTCATCTGCCATTTTTCAGACTATTCGAAAAATTTGTTTAGATCTTCCTGTAGTTTTGCGGAGTCCTCGTCAGATTTAATTACACGCCCTATTTTAGTGTCATCACCAAATTTACTTATGTTGCTGTCTACGCCGATAGTTATGTCGCTTATGTATATAATAAATAATAATGGTCCAAGTACTGAGCCTTGGGGAACTCCACTAGTGACGTTGCTCAAATCGGATTTAGTGCCGTTAATGCTCACCCGCTGTTTCCTGTCCTGTAATCACGACCTAATCCATTTTATAATATCTCCTTTAATGCCATGAGCCTCCACTTTTCTTATTAGTCTTTCGTGGGGGACTCTGTCGAGGGCTTTGCTAAAGTCGAGATATACCACATCATAATTGTGCCCCTCGTCCACTGATTCGAAAACTGATGAAAAGAATGTTAATGGATTAGTTAGACATGAACGCCCGCTTGTGAAGTCATGTTGGGAATCATTGATCAACTTGTGCTTCTCCAGGTGATTTCGAATAGTTTGAAATGATTGCTTCTAGTGCTTTGTCTACAATTGACGTTAGACTGATTGGACGTCAGTTAGAAGATAGTGATCTACCTCCCTTCTTGAAAATCGGTATTACATTCGCTATCCTCCAGGATTCTGGTACTACTCCCGGTTTTAATGACATGTTAAACAACTTTGCTCAGGGCATACTTAGCTCTTCCTTCATTCCTTTAATACTCTGGCAAATATCTCCTCGGGACCAGGTGACTTATTAGGCTTTAGTTTGTCTATTTGTTTACTACCATCGTTACTAGTCACTACTATCTCGCTTAATTTATTTCTTCTCGATCTCTGTATATAGTTGGTGCCTTGGGTATTATGTTTAAATTTTCGGTGGTGAAAACTGTTGAAATATATTTATTCGGATTATTACTCTTTTCTCCATCGTTATCAGTTAGCTCGCCGGTAGTTGACTGTATTGGTCCATTTTTTCTCGTGTTTTAGTTTGATACATTTAATAGAATCCCTTGGGGTTTGACTTCGCTTTCCTTGCTATCTTCAGTTCATTATTCCTCTTTGCTTTTCTTATCTCGGTCTTAACCCTGCCGGCCAATACCTTATATTATTCTCGGAGGTATACTTCACCACGATTTATTCTCCAACCTGTAGCCTTCCATTGTCCAATATTCTTTAAATAATTATTTATTCATTTAGGGTCATTGTTGTCTGATCTGAGTTTTCTGTATGGTATGTTCTGCCTCTGTGCATTAAGTAACTCATTATTTACATTGTTGTGGAACTCGTCAACCTCAGATCTCGTGATCAGGTCATCCTCAACCGTCAGGTCTCCAGGTAAGGTGAGGTCGACCTCTGTGGGTACATTGTGTGAGGTCACCTCATGTGAGGTCATGTAATTTAACCCCAAGCGTGATACCCCTTCTCTCAGCTGCCTCTTCAAACTATCAAAGTTTGCCCTTCTGAAATCTGGGACTGTAGTGGAATTTTCCTTGCAGCTGCCCTGAAATCGCTGTCAGCAAGTTCGTTCCCTACCTCGACATTACTAATGAGGTTTTCTCTGTTTGACAGAACAAAATCGAGTATATTATTACCCCGGGTGGGTTCAGTTATATGTTGGCTTAGAAAACAGTCCTGGATTGTTTCAAGAAAATCCTCTTAATCTGAGTTACCCGTAAAGTCAATCTACTCTATTTGGGTAAAGTTAAAGTCGCCTACTATACAGACATTGCTATGTATGGAAGCCCTGTGCATTTCATCCCAATTAAGTCGCTAATTAACTCTATCAAGATTAGGAGGTCATTATTTTAATCCAGCGATTAATTTTTCTCTACCATCGACTAATTCTATCCAAATTGTTTCTGTATTTCCTTATTTATTCCTAGCACGATTTACCTTTATCCTTTCACTTTGTTTACCCGCTCCCACTGCCGTCTCCTCCACCCCCGTGCTCATATGTTCTCCTAACAGTTTAAAGACTTCGACACCTTTTGAACTGCCCTTTCGAGAGAACCAGCCAGGGTTGCCACCCCATCCTTAGACAGATGCATCCCATCCCTAGTATATAGGTCTCTTCTGCCGTAGAAGTTGTCCCAGTTGTCAATGAATGGGACTGATATTGACTTGCAATATCTGAGACCATTCACCTGTTAACTGTTCATCTTACCGTAACACCAAGTTCATCAAGCTATCAGCATTATACCAACACTAGTCGTCAGCCTGGTGACACATTATATCAACACTAGTCGTCAGCCTGGTGACACATTATACCAACACTCGTCATCAGCCTCGTAACACATTATACCAACACTCGTCATCAGCCTCGTAACACATTATAGCAACACTCGTCATCAGCCTCGTAACACATTATAGCAACACTCGTCATCAGCCTCGTAACACATTACAGTATAGCAACACTCGTCATCAGCCTCGTAACACATTATACCAACACTCGTCATCAGCCTCGTAACACATTATACCAACACTCGTCATCAGCCTCGTAACACATTATAGCAACACTCGTCATCAGCCTGGTGACACATTATAGCAACACTCGTCATCAGCCTGGTGACACATTATAGCAACACTCGTCATCAGCCTGGTGACACATTATAGCAACACTCGTCATCAGCCTGGTGACACATTATAGCAACACTCGTCATCAGCCTGGTGACACATTATAGCAACACTCGTCATCAGCCTCGTAACACATTACAGTATAGCAACACTCATCATCAGCCTCGTAACACATCACATTATAGCAACACTCGTCATCAGCCTGGTGACACATTATAGCAACACTCGTCATCAGCCTGGTGACACATTATAGCAACACTCGTCATCAGCCTCGTAACACATTACAGTATAGCAACACTCATCATCAGCCTCGTAACACATCACATTATAGCAACACTCGTCATCAGCCTCGTAACACATTATACCAACACTCGTCATCAGCCTCGTAACACATTATAGCAACACTCATCATCAGCCTCGTAACACATTATAGCAACACTCGTCATCAGCCTCGTAACACATTATAGCAACACTCGTCATCAGCCTCGTAACACATTATACCAACACTCGTCATCAGCCTCGTAACACATTATAGCAACACTCATCATCAGCCTCGTAACACATTATAGCAACACTCGTCATCAGCCTCGTAACACATTATAGCAACACTCATCATCAGCCTCGTAACACATTATAGCAACACTCGTCATCAGCCTCGTAACACATTATAGCAACACTCGTCATCAGCCTCGTAACACATTATACCAACACTCGTCATCAGCCTCGTAACACATTATAGCAACACTCATCATCAGCCTCGTAACACATTATAGCAACACTCATCATCAGCCTCGTAACACATTATAGCAACACTCATCATCAGCCTCGTAACACATTATAGCAACACTCGTCATCAGCCTCGTAACACATTATAGCAACACTCGTCATCAGCCTCGTAACACATTATACCAACACTCGTCATCAGCCTCGTAACACATTATAGCAACACTCATCATCAGCCTCGTAACACATTATAGCAACACTCATCATCAGCCTCGTAACACATTACAGTATAGCAACACTCGTCATCAGCCTCGTAACACATTATAGCAACACTCGTCATCAGCCTCGTAACACAGTATAGCAACACTCGTCATCAGCCTCGTAACACAGTATACCAACACTCGTCATCAGCCTCGTAACACAGTATAGCAACACTCGTCATCAGCCTCGTAACACATTATAGCAACACTCGTCATCAGCCTCGTAACACAGTATAGCAACACTCGTCATCAGCCTCGTAACACAGTATACCAACACTCGTCATCAGCCTCGTAACACATTACAGCAACACTCGTCATCAGCCTCGTAACACAGTATAGCAACACTCGTCATCAGCCTCGTAACACATTACAGCAACACTCGTCATCAGCCTCGTAACACATTACAGCAACACTCGTCATCAGCCTCGTATCATGGGTTGCGTTGGGCCTCCCGCACAACCCATCCCAAATGTTTGTTTAAGGTAACCGGCCAGCCATAACTGGGACATGTTTTCAATTAGTGGTATGTTAGCCAGCCGATAGGGGGGGGGGCAGGTCAGTGAGACAGTGGTGTACTGTTCATCACTTCACGCGTCAAAAAAACAAAAACAATTTAGCCAGTGGGCTTTAGACCTTGGGTTAGAGAAGACCTCCTGCTCCGCGGACTTTAGAACAGGGGCCATACAGTCCTACCAGTGCTACGGGTCTGTGTGTGCAAATCCCAGAGATTTTTATTAAGTCCAGCTACAAGTTAACACATCCTGTAAAGGAAGTGATCACTGGTGAGGGCCTGTTTGCAACAAGAGCACTCCAGGCCGGCCTAATAGATCTAACGATTAATTCACCAGGTTGACAAACTCTCCCTTATAACTTACGGTACTGTGGCGTGAATGTGAGTGACTGACCTATCCATGCAAATTATAAGTCCAGTGTATGGAATTGTGTCAAATAAACGTAAGTGCAATCATCTGCCCGTATCTGTGATCCCTTTATTATTATTATTACCAAGTGAAACTCTACGTAGTGATACACCATAATCTCCTGGGTGAGTAACCAGTGTAAAGGTATCCACTTTCCTGCATTTAAAACGTAACACCTCGTGACATATTATACCAACACTTATCGTCAGTCTGGGGGCACATTATCAGCCTCTTAATAACCCTGTCTGAGTCAACGATCACCTCGACCACAAAAATATTTTCTTTATTTTTTTTAAACGATTCTGTTGTATAAGATTTAAGGCAACAAAGTTAAGATACATTAGCCAGTTGGTTATTGATACTGTTAAAGTGGTAGGGAGGTCAGGGGTGGGTTGTGGTGTGCTGGTATACTGACAGGTCTTGTGGGCTGGTATACTGACAGCTCTTGTGGGCTGGTATACTGACAGGTCTGGTGGGCTGGTATACTGACAGGTCTAGTGGGCTGGTATACTGACAGCTCTTGTGGGTTGATATACTGACAGCTCTTGTGGGCTGGTATACTGACAACTCTGGTGGGCTGGTATACTGACAACTCTGGTGGGCTGCTATACTGACAGCTCTTGTGGGCTGGTATACTGACAACTCTGGTGGGCTGGTATACTGACAACTCTGGTGGGCTGCTATACTGACAGCTCTTGTGGGCTGGTATACTGACAGCTCTTGTGGGCTGGTATACTGACAGCTCTTGTGGGCTGGTATACTGACAGCTCTTGTGGGCTGGCATACTGACAGCTCTGGTGGGCTGGTATACTGACAGGTCTGGTGGGCTGGTATACTGACAGCTCTTGTGGGCTGGTATACTGACAGTTCTTGTGGGCTGGTATACTGACAGCTCTTGTGGGCTGGCATACTGACAGCTCTGGTGGGCTGGTATACTGACAGCTCTTGTGGGCTGGTATACTGACAGCTCTAGTGGGCTGGTATACTGACAGCTCTGGTGGGCTGGTATACTGACAGGGCTGGTGGGCTAGGGTGTTTTATGGTCGGATCAGATGGTTTGTGTTGTCATTATCTGTCCACCGTCTTCCCTGTTGTCACAGCCTGCTGTCTGCCAGTTGACGCTACTTATATGTCTGCCACCTGTCGCTACTTATATGTCTGCCACCTGTCGCTACTTCTCTGTCTGCCAGGCAGCACAAATATCACAATTGGGGTTTAATGTATATGTGTAATATTATATCATAAATTGCTTGCTTTTTCTTACTTAACTCTTAATAATAATAATAATAATGATGACAATAATAATAATAATAATAATAATAAATCATGGTCATTAAATATCATGTTCTTCGTAATGGTAATAACTTGGGTCAACAATGACATAAATTTGCTGGGATTCACTGGCACGTGAGCTGAACCTTGTATGACCCCAACAGACACGGCTGAATGATGTAAGCAAAGCCTATATGTCAGATGTTGAATGATATTTGATAGTGTCAGGGTATGCAGTGGGTGACTGACAAGTTCCTGACCCCGTGATGTGTATGTGTGTGTGTTCCTCCATCCACTATCTGCCACGCCCACCACCTGCCTCACTCTTGTGATATTCTAAACCAGCTGTCACGCCCACCACCTGCCTCCTGTAATATTATAAACCAGCTGCTACGCCCACCACCTGCCTCCTGTGATATTCTAAACCAGCTGCTACGCCCACCACCTGCCTCCTGTGATATTCTAAACCAGCTGCTACGCCCACCACCTGCCTCCTGTGATATTCTAAACCAGCTGCTACGCCCACCACCTGCCTCCTGTGATATTCTAAACCAGCTGTCAGGTTCACTTTCATGTACTTCACCATCTGGCAATGAACACCTTAAAACACACACAGTAAACACAGATGGTGCAACTGGTGCTTGATGACTCCACCTGTCCCTCGCCATTATCTGTGTTTCTTTAATGTGGTGTTGGTGTGTTAGTCTGGTGTGGGGAGAAGGTCCAGTTGTTAACGATGTAATAATTATAATAATAATAATAATGGTTGCACCTCGCGTATCGACGATGGTCGGCCCAAGGGTCACCCTAGGCGTGAATTTGTTTTCGGTGTAGAAGCTGTCGCCAACAACCACACCCTGAGGAGTGTTAGTTACAAGACTAGCGAGGTCATCCTAAAACTGTATCTTGCTCTTGTGAGACCTCACCTGGATTACGCAGTTCAGTTCTGGTCACCGTATTACAGAATGGATATAGAATCCTTGGAAAGAATTCAGAGGAGAATGACAAGACTAATCCCGGGCATTAGGAACCTTGAGTATAGAGACAGGTTAAAGCATCTTAATTTGCGACCTGATAGAGGTGTATAAGTGGAAGGCAGGGCTAAACAAAGGGGACATTACAAAGGCACTCAAACTATCCAACCAGGAGCGAACTCGTAACAATGGTTTTAAATTAGACAAATTTAGATTTAGGCGTGAAATAGGTAAACACTGGTTTGGAAACAGAGTAGTGGATGAATGGAACAAGTTACCAAATATCATCATCAACTCGAATACGCTGAATTGCTTCAAACATAGGTTGGATGCTCATATGAGCAATAGGGGTTGGGTGTAAACGGGACTGCCCAGTATGGGCCAATAGGCCCACTGCAGTTTCCTCCATTCTTATGTTCTTATGTTAATTGTTGTGTCATCTATGACCTCACCTCTTCCTACTGGGGATTGACGTGACTGTTCCCAGGTGACCTCACCTAGGTACCTTCTTAACTCCTGATAATCCGCCAACCGAAAGTTTGGGACTCTGACCATATTGTCATTGTTTTTCGTTTCCCAATTTAGGGTGAACCTAATTTCTCTGTGATCACTGTTACCTAGTTCTTCCCCTTCTGTGATATCTCTGATAATATTTTCTTTATTTGTTAATACTAGGTCTAATATATTGTCACCTCTAGTAGGTTCTGTAATTAGTTGTTTCAAAAAATTGTCCTGTACTGCGTCTAGGAAGTCTTCAGATTCATAGTCGCCTACAATGTTGTCCCAGTCAATATTTCTGAAGTTGAAATCCCCCATAATGCACAGGTTGTTATATTTTGCTGCCCTACTCATTTCCTGCCATATGGGCTGAGCTGCTATTCTGCCAAGACTTGGGGGCCTGTAAATCACTCCCATAATTAGTTTTTCTCTTCCTTCCGTGATTTCTACCCACACAGACTCGGTTCCTATTTTACCCTTTATTGAATTATTAATACAACATTTTTATGTATCCTTGATGAAGAGTGCGACCCCTCCCCTCTCTCCTACCTTCCCTGTCCTTGTGAAAAACGTTGTACCCTTCTATTTGGTACTCTGATAAAAAATTTTGCTCGCCAGATTCATCCAAGTTTCGGTGATTGCTATGACGTCTACATTCTCGGTACATACAACCGCTCTCAGCAAGTATATTTTATTTCTAACGCTCCTACTGTTTGTATAGTATACATTTAAACCTACCCTTCCCTGGTCCTGTTTTACCCCTTGTCCTGAGCAACTAATTTTACTTCCCAGGACCAGCTTGTTTTTTGACTCCCACTTTCCCCGACCTCTCTCTTGGTCCCTTGGTTACCACTTTCAATATTGTTAATGTTTCACGTGGAGTAAATTTATTTCCTATATATTATTAGTTTGCATTAGACAATTTACTTTACTGGAATTTGTTCAATGTTCTGTACGTTAACGTGACCTGGTGGACTGTGAACGGATAGTGTGGTGGGATAGTGAAGAGGGATAGTGTGGACGGATAGTGTGAACAGATAGCGTAAACAGATAGTGTGGGGGATAGCGTGAACGGATAGTGTGAACGGATAATGTGAACGGATAGTGTAAACAGATAGTGTGAACGGATAATGTGGACGGATAGTGTAAATGACCTGAGAGTAGTTACTTTTTTATATCTAAAGCCCTGAAAGACGGTGATCATGGCGGGTTGTGTTTAGAATTGGGTGGTTAACACCTCAAGATCAAACACCCTGACCTGACCTGACCTAACCTAACCTAACCTCCCAGATACCGTTAGTGTTTAATAACCAGGTAAAATAAGCTATTAAACGGGGGATTAATCAACAGGTAATATTTTTGGTGTTCATAACAGGTGAAACAAAATGTCAAAACGCAGAATAGTTTTGAAAGACATTTATGAAAAATTTAGTTACCTGAATCTCGAATCAAAAACAGAATCGTAATGCGGTTTTGTTTAACATTTAGAAAAAGTATACTGGCCACGTAATTAACATTTGACTGACGTATACAAAAATGTAGTTGTCTAAATAGGTTAGGTTAGGTTAGGTTAGGTTAGGTGTATAGTTTTCGAAATGAAATAAAAAATTCAGTGTACTTTTGACTGGTTCTTTTAGAGAGAGAGAGAGAGAGAGAGAGAGAGAGAGAGAGAGAGAGAGAGAGAGAGAGAGAGAGAGAGAGAGATTTGAACCGGATTTTTCACGAAATAATTGTAAAAACCACTTAATTATTTCATTTGCCAGTAAATTTGACCATTAAGCGAATTACTACCAAAAACCCAATGAATTTAATGCACATTCACACCGCTAATGTAATCCGGTTAACATTCAATAATGAGAAAATGCTAAAAGAATAATTTCTATATATAACTCCTGTATTAATTTAATTTCATGAGGTCCTATGCTATTATCCGGACTCCATAGTATTAGGATCCCATTTTATCCGGACACTTATTATTTGGACACCTGTTATCCGGACTTCATGTTACCAGGACCCTGTATTAGCCGGACACCTATTATATGTAACTTGTGTTATTAAAATCCTGTAATATCCGGAAATCTGTTATCCGGAGCCCTTATTATTCACATACCTTATAAATCTTGATAAAATCACACGGGAAAATGGAAACAACGGAGTACCTTAGCTTTCGTCTTTAATCAAGACAAGAAGTCTTGAATAAAGACGAAAGCTAAGGTACTCCGTTGTTTCCATTTTCCCGTGTGATTTTATCAAGATTTATCTTATCCACGTTTTCATTGTGGATTTTCATAAAATACCTTATAAAGTGAACACCTGTTATACGAACTCCTCTTTATCCGGATTACCTGTACCAGGATCCGATTATTATCCGAAGAAACATAATTTCTGAAACCCCTGTTATTCGAATTTCGTGTTATTCAGACCTCTGTTATCAGGACCCATATTACCTGGACACCTGTTATCCGGACTCTTTATTATCCGGACTATCTGTTACATGGACCCCTATTATCCAGACTGTATTATCCAGACCTCCTTATCATCTCGACCCCTGTTATTAGGACTTCGTGATATCCGGACCTCATGTTACCAGGATCCTGTATCATCCGGACTCTCTATTAACCGCACCCCTAGTATCCGGACCCTTGTTACCCGTGTCTCTAGTATCCGGACCTGTATTATTAACCAAACACTTGCTAACCGAACCCGTATTATCCATATCCATATTATCCGGACACCTATTTTCCAGACCCATATTAGCTGGAACCCTCTGCTACCCATGCCTCTTTTATCCGGACCTTTGTTACCCAAGTCTCTATTATCAGGACCTTTTGTTACCTGTGCCTTTATTATCCGGACCTCTGTTACCTGTTTCGTTATTATCCGGACCTCTGTTACTTGTGTCTTTATTATCCGGACCTCTGTTACCTGTGTCTCTATTATCCGGACCCTTGTTACCCGTGTCTCTATTATCCGGACTTGTATTATTAACCAAACACTTGCAAACCGAACCCCTATTATTCATATCCATATTATCAGGACACCTATTTTCCAGACCCATATTATCCGGACCTCTGCAACCTATGTCTCTATTATCCGGAACCTCTGCTACCTATGTCTCTATTATCCGGACCTCAGTTACCCTTGCCTTTATTATCCGGACTCCAGATGTAATCAACTGATCTCTGCCTCACTGACAAGCATCCAGACAGGACCTTAATACACTGATAGGATGAATGTGTCTTTTTGCCTTTTTATTTTACATCCTGGAAGGGGGAGGGGGAGGGAGGGGGGGGTGAGGGAAGGGGGAGGGGGGGAGGTGAGGGAAGGGGGAGTGAGGGCGGAGGGTAGAAGAAAGAGGGAGGGGGAGGGCGGAGGGTAGAGGGGAAGATAAAGGGGTAAAAGTAGAGGAGGTGGGAGGAAGTCACACACACACACATCCCCACCTCCCTCCTTGATGTCACCCCCCACCCCCCACCCCCACCCCCCACCCCCACCACCCCCACCTCCACCACCCCCCACCTCCACCAATCCCCCCTCCCCCCCCCCCCACCCCCACCACCCCCACCCCCCATCTCCCCCACCCCCACTACCCCCACATAAACGGACAGCAACAATCACCAACAAACGCAGACATAAATAAACACAAACATTAACACAAATAAAGAATTACCAACAAACAACACCAATAAACAAACAACAAACACCAATAAACAAACAACAAACACCAATAAACACCAATAAACAAACAACAATAACCAAACAACAAACACCAATAAACAAACAACAAACACCAATAAACAAACAACAAACACCAATAAACAAACAACAATAACCAAACAACAAACACCAATAAACAAACAACAAACACCAATAAACAAACAACAAACACCAATAAACACCAATAAACAAACAACAATAACCAAACAACAAACACCAATAAACAAACAACAAACACCAATAAACACCAATAAACAAACAACAATAACCAAACAACAAACACCAATAAACAAACAACAAACACCAATAAACAAACAACAAACACCAATAAACACCAATAAACAAACAACAATAACCAAACAACAAACACCAATAAACAAACAACAAACACCAATAAACACCAATAAACAAACAACAATAACCAAACAACAAACACCAATAACCAAACAACAAACACCAATAAACAAACAACAAACACCAATAACCAAACAACAAACACCAATAAACAAACAACAAACACCAATAAACAAACAACAAACACCAATAAACAAACAACAAACACCAATAAACAAACAACAAACACCAATAACCAAACAACAAACACCAATAAACAAACAACAAACACCAATAAACAAACAACAAACACCAATAAACAAACAACAAACACCAACAAACACCAATAAACAAACAACAAACACCAATAACCAAACAAAAACACCAATAAACAAACAACAAACACCAATAACCAAACAACAAACACCAATAAACAAACAACAAACAACAATAACCAAACAACAAACACCAATAACCAAACAACAAACACCAATAAACAAACAACAAACACCAATAAACAAACAAACACCAATAAACAAACAACAAACAACAATAACCAAACAACAAACACCAATAACCAAACAACAAACACCAATAAACAAACAACAAACACCAATAACCAAACAAAAACACCAATAAACAAACAACAAACACCAATAAACAAACAACAAACACCAATAAACAAACAACAAACACCAATAAACAAACAACAAACACCAATAAACAAACAACAAACACCAATAAACAAACAACAAACACCAATAAACAAACAACAAACACCAATAAACAAACAACAAACACCAATAAACAAACAACAAACACCAATAAACAAACAACAAACACCAATAAACAAACAACAAACACCAATAAACAAACAACAAACACCAATAAACAAACAACAAACACCAATAAACAAACAACAAACACCAATAAACAAACAACAAACAATTAAACCTCATTAACATTTCCCGCCAAAAGTCTTCGTCTCTCTGACATGATAAAAACAAAATATTCACGAACTACAAAAAGATGAGAGACCGAGAAGCATTAGGGTCGATATTCCCACCGTGTTTACAGAGCAAGTTGAGCCGTGTGGTGGTCGTCGTGTAGGTCTAGCTGGTCCTCATCCGGGGTTCAGTTTAATCATAGTGCTCAGTCGTAATTTACCACTAATACGAAAATCCTTGAAGATGTCCTCAGGCTTAAGGTTGCTGTGTCCTAATGAGTGTTCTATCTGGGATCCTTGAAGATGTCCTCAGGCTTAAGGTTCCTGTGTCCTAATGAGTGTTTTATCTGGGATCCTTCAAGATGTCCTCAGGCTTAAGGTTCCTGTGTCCTAATGAGTGTTCTATCTGGGATCCTTGAAGATGTCCTCAGGCTTAAGGTTGCTGTGTCCTAATGAGTGTTTTATCTGGGATCCTTGAAGATGTCCTCAGGCTTAAGGTTCCTGTGTCCTAATGAGTGTTTTATCTGGGATCCTTCAAGATGTCCTCAGGCTTAAGGTTGCTGTGTCCTAATGAGTGTTTTATCTGGGATCCTTCAAGATGTCCTCAGGCTTAAGGTTCCTGTGTCCTAATGAGTGTTTTATCTGGGATCCTTCAAGATGTCCTCAGGCTTAAGGTTGCTGTGTCCTAATGAGTGTTTTATCTGGGATCCTTCAAGATGTCCTCAGGCTTAAGGTTCCTGTGTCCTAATGAGTGTTCTATCTGGGATCCTTGAAGATGTCCTCAGGCTTAAGGTTGCTGTGTCCTAATGAGTGTTTTATCTGGGATCCTTCAAGATGTCCTCAGTCTTAAGGTTCCTGTGTCCTAATGAGTGTTTTATCTGGGAGAATTTCTGCTGCTGGTTCGTGAATTACTCAGCGGAACTCATTTGCATATGAGAAAGTCAACGCCTTTTAGCGGGAGTTTCGGCGGAAGTTATCACATGTTGTTAAAGATGTAGAGCATTAACTTTGTGCATGGTGGCTGAGGCTCCTAAGGGCGGTTAATGTTTACCTCAACCTTAGTTAACTTTAGTTCAATAAATCACCCCAGATGATGTTGGTGTTAACTAGTGGTAAAACGTTATATTTAAAACCTCTTATATTTAACATAGTGATTTTTCTTATCAAACAATAAAGTAAAAAATAAACAGCCAGTAACAGTTAACATATATGTGTGTGTGTACAGGGTGTGTGTGTGTGTGTGTGTGTACAGGGTGTGTGTGTGTGTGTGTGTATGTACAGGGTGGTGTAATGCGTCTAGTGTGGCAGCATTATGTTAGTGTTTAGGTGTAGGCACTGCTTCCTTCCTCCCGCTTTCATTTACCGCCGCTGGCTACCCCTCGTGGTGAACACGGCAACAACTTGCGTAAGTCTTTCCCTGCCAGTACACAGCCTCCTCTTCTGTTGTGCCTCCTTGTAACTGGGTGCTTCATGGGCACAGGGTAGACCAGCAGGGGATCTCGGAGTAGCAGTGGGCCCCAGAGAGACGATACATAGGCCCATCGGCATGTGAACACGCCCTAGCGCCTACCAACCATTACCCCGCTGCCTTGGTATAAGAGAGTACGGGAGTAAACCCTGAACGAAAAATCTGTGGTGGAGCCCTGCATTAGAGCTCCATTAAGACCTCAACAGCAGAATATATGAAAGAGGTGACTACCATGGGAACCCAACGACTACACCGGCGGATGAAGGCAATGCACGATGGACAGGCTACTAAGGCGAAACCCAACAAACTGGGCTGTCCAATACAACTCTCCCTCTCCCTAGTCGTTGGAGCTACCTGCACCACTGGATCAGGAAAAGGGAGAACCAAGATGTGTGGTTGCAGCCTGCGCTCCTGCCTCACCACATAAATCAACTCACGCGCAGCCATCATCCAATTCATCATACTTTCCATTAACATCAAAACTCCAAAGCCCCAAAAGTCCTATGGTGATGGATGAGTGGCGACGGGGACAGGCAGAGATGACTGCCGGGAGTCTCTAGTCACAACTCTACACATGGGCGGCATAGATAAGATGGGCGTTTATACGCTGGAATCTAGGCAACAGTGCAATGTGGTCCTGTCTGTGTGACTGAACCGCCCTTTCCAGGAGCCTCTCTGCTCACCCCACATGGGGAGGGGGCTAGAAAAGGTGCCCTAAACATAACCTGCCTAAAAAACCAACGTGACTGGGCAACTGCACCCAGTAAGGTCATCCTAATACGGTCGAAATCATAATCACAGAACATGGAAAAAACAAATTATGCAACACCTTATGGTTACTGCATGGAATGTCAGGACCCTTCTGGATATTGGCACAAATGAGCTCTTTTGTCACAAGGGAAGTTCGCCCATGTGGCAAAAGCAACCATTAGTGTGTGCTGGCTCCCAATTGTTGGTCGACTCACAGAAAC
Source organism: Homarus gammarus (assembly GCA_958450375.1). Classification (NCBI taxonomy): domain Eukaryota; kingdom Metazoa; phylum Arthropoda; class Malacostraca; order Decapoda; family Nephropidae; genus Homarus; species Homarus gammarus. The sequence goes on along the minus strand of CAUDMG010003564.1, from coordinate 484,634 downwards.
GGGGTCCGGCTGTACCTGTGTTGGTATGACGACTACTGAGCCACTGTTGAATAACTTAGTGAATAACTACTGAGTCATTGTTGAATAACTTAGTGAATAATTGGGTATTATACATTTGGTGAATATTTATATAAAACAAATGGTGCTGTTACATACCTTCCTCTAGATGGGTAAGCCTACTGCAGTGAGAAACCACATTTATGGAGTTGGCTTTGCCATTTTACATAGGCTAACTGAAATGCCTGTTGGAATCAACGAGCGCCTCATGACGCTCTGAGTCCCACTGAATTATTCACGTCAATACCTTTTTCATCAGTGCAAACGCCCCAACACTGGATGCAGAGGATGATATCAAGGTGGCCTTTCATGCCCAGAGAAGATAAGGTTGTGCTCCTAGGTGACTTCAATGAGAGAGTTGGCAGAGATGCTAACATAAGGCAGGGAACCATAGGGAGAAGTGGAATAGGCAAGTGTAATCCCAACAGCTAAATCTTCCTCACCAAGTGTGCTGCATACAACCTCGCTATCATCAACACGTTCTTCAGGCAGGCCGACAAGTTCAGGGGTTCTTGTCAACACCCACGATCCAAACTTTGGCATCACAATGAGCTCATTATTGTCAGAGAAAGAGATCACTGAGATGTTCTCATCACCAGAGCCATCTATGATTCAGCCAATCCCTCCCTTCACATCGTTCCAAAACGGCAAAGGATCAAGACGAAAAATCCGAATACCTAATGGGGTATCATTAACGCTGACATCACAAAAAAAAAATACAGCGAAACCTTCTACCAGGTTGAAAGAAAACACCAGGATCAATTTGATGAAAATAACCTGGAAATCGACGTTCACATCAATGGTCAACGTGCAGCCTTCAATGACTGGCAGAACAACCCTCAGTTTTGCACCAAAGCTGATACCTTTCGCAAGAAAAAGCAGTGACCCAGCACAAAATTCTCAATCTAAGAGATGAATGATGGACTAAAAAGGCACGTGAAGCAGAGAAAAGGGAGGGGGAGGGGGGGATCAACACCGAACAAATTTATGGCCTGTCTACTCATGGCAAGGTCCCCGTCCCCTCAACCGACGGTAAATCCCTCTTTAAAGGCGAAGACGGCATCCGTCAGCGTTGCAAAGGCACTACTATTCACTGCTCAACCGAAACACCGATGTGGATGCCCTGACTACCCAGCAATGCAGGTCCCTCAGCATCCAGAGCTGTGTTGTTGAACTGTATACCTGTGTCGTCTATACCTGTTGAACTGTATACCTGCGTTGTTTATAATCATGGCAGCTGACTAGTCTAGGCGGGCGTACGATTTACCTTCCAATAACCCCTTCTTGTGCTCCCCCTTACAATGGCCCCCTCTTGTGTTCCCCCTTACAATGACCCCCTCTTGTGTTCCCCCTTACAATGGCCCTCTCTTGTGTTCCCCCTTACAATGGCCCCCTCTTGTGTTCCCCCTTACAATGGCCCCCTCTTGTGTTCCCCCTTACAATGACCCCCCTCTTGTGTTCCCCCTTACAATGGCTCCCTCTTGTGTTCCCCCCTTACAATGGCCCTCTCTTGTGTTCCCCCTTACAATGGCCCCCTCTTGTGTTCCCCCTTACAATGACCCCCTCTTGTGTTCCCCCTTACAATGACCCCCTCTTGTGTTCCCAGTTACAATAGCCCCAGAGAGGACATCACCCCATACACGGTGGCAGCAACAGAGGAGCGGCAGTAGTAATGTACAGGCGTAAGGAGAGACACGTTACTGTATTATAACATAGGAGGACATTAATACTCTCTAAAATACTTATACTATCATCATGCAGAGAAATACACAATAGTAAGTCGAGTATAAAAGCCAACAGAGGGTCGGGGACGGTAAATTAACTTGGCAATCATCACAATGCAAATTCCCACAGGAAGTGTCTCTGTGACCATTGATACGCGTGAGTGTTTGTTGAAGTCAATACTCGCCCTTAATGCCTGTGTGTACCCCGCCACACACACACACACACACACACACTGTACGGGAAGAAGCAACGCCTTGATTATATAATACTTTATCAAACCTAACCTAATTTGTCCTAATTTAACCTTACCTAGTGCAATTTAACCTAATCTACAGGTAACTTAACCTAATGC